>LRSR01004156.1:0-22049 GCA_001579985.1 Hypsibius dujardini
GAAAATTACCCGGGCAATTTCAACCGAGAATTAAATAAGGTTACGAGGAATCCTGAATCCGTCCTATTTGTTGTCACCCCTTTTCGTGACCTTTTCCTAGCCACTCGAATTTAGTGAGGGACACATGGGGCGTACCGTCCGCTAACTGCACCGCCAGTAGGGAACAACGGCAGCAATAGGCCAATCAGAAGAGAGCTCCATCATCTGATGGGGTAGGCTACCGCAGATCATCATTCTTAATTTTTAACGTTTGATAGCCCTTGTCGGTAATTTGAATAAAATGCCGTACGTTTTTTTTACCGGCACTGAGCACTAATATCATTCGCTCTGACCTCATGCATCGCCAACTTAATAAAGGAGGAGATTTCTGCCGCTTAACGCCTTTTTATAAAATTTTTTATAAAATCAAAAATGCGTGAAATAATAGAGATTGTCAGGGAAGATTTATTTGGTCGTTATTTTCGTCATTTGGTGGCTGACAATTCTTCTGCTGTTTCGCCATTTTGTTATGGCCAATCAATTTCAGACAAATTAGAGTCTCAGATTAGTGAGAAGTAGGAAGTCGCACGTGCCTTTTCCCGCTAATTGGATGATTTCGTTATCATGCGCGTCCAATCGGCCGAACAGAGTGCTTGCGTCAAAAGAGGGCATGGCGGCACGCAGCGCCCTTTTCGATTCTACTGTAGTTGAAGTTTTTTAATCATTTTTCTCTCGTATTCTTTCTATTACGATTGCAAGTGACTAAGAATAGACCACGAAAAGGGTGGCTTGGAATAAAACGGGTTCCTCGTACCACAATTGAACTAGATGCGGATACCCCCCCCCCAATTAACCAGTCAAGTCATGTCATTAACCTCCCGCGTGTTTATTTTGCATTCTCATGAACTCCTATTTTGGCAATCCTCACATTTTGTACCCGAGCTGCGATACGGCACAACAAATATCTTTCTATAGTGTACAAAATATGGAGATAATGGCTTTTATAAACAAACTCACAGGGCAAGTGGAGGTTGGCAAGTGGAGACTCCCAGACTTTGTTTAGAGATACAATTTGTTATCAGCCGGCAGACACAGCCAGCTCCCCTCCCCTCTTTGCATAAGATATTGTTTGGCTTCCGCATCCTGTTAAGTTCGTCCGGGGCTTCCAAGTAGTGTCAGGGCAGCCGCATGATCCTGGTCAGGGAAGTTTGATTCCGACACATCTTTTTCTACCCGCAAGCTTCCTAACATTTGTTTATTCTTTTGATTTCAGCTCGAACGAGACTACCCGGTAAACTTGCGCATTGTTTATTACTAGCCTGAGAAGACCAACCCAAAATCTCATCATGTCTCCTCTTACCCACTCGCAAAACGAACAGAAGGATGAGGGTTATGCCGTCGGAGAGGAGATACTTAACATCGGTGGTCGCGGAACTGTGCTTGGTGACGCCCATGGAGAGGAGATAATTAACATCGGTGGTCGCGGAACTGTGCTTGGTGACGCCCATGGACCTCTTCTGCTGAGAGCTTTTCCGGACGTCGCCACCGACAATTTTGACAATGACGAGAATGACATTGAACGACATGGTAGAAGGTACAAATGACAAAGACTAAATTAATCAAAAAATATTCTTTTGAATTGACGGATTTTTGTTGACTTAAAAAATCAAATGATTTTTAGCCTCTTTAAATTATTTAGTAGCTAAGAGTTTTAGCTCTGCCTTATATTTTTTGGGCGATTTTCAGATTGGGGACGCAAAATGCTTCCGCTAATATTTTTTAGTTATTACAATACCATTCATGGTTTATAAATCTCGTGTCAGCCGCGATTAAAAACTCTTTATGGGCACAATTTCAAAGTTGGGAAAACACTGGAAGATTCTATTTTTTATGATTTTCTGTGTAAAAATGTCGCTTTATCGAAAGGCAGTGAATATAATTATTTTGACACTACCCCATCCCAAATTCAATTTCGGATAGATTTGTATCAGCCAAATATTTTTAGCGTGAAAGGGGCGGCGATACATGTCAACTCTAGATAGCATCGCAGAAATTTTTGGCCCTTGTTTTCAAAACTTCTCATAGCTCCACCCCTTATATTCAGAAAATATTTGATTGATACCAATCAATTCAAAATTAAATTTGGGATGGGGTAGTGTAAAAATAATTGTTTTGAATGTATTTCAATAAATCGTCATTTTAAGGGTGAAGATCAATGAAACCGGAATCTTCTAGTGGTTTCCCAACTTTAAAATTCCGCCAAAAAATATTGACTAGTTTAACAACATCAAGAGGAGGCATTCTGCGTCCCCATTTGAAAATGGTCCCACGGTAGTCTTAGTTTCCCGGCTTAAATCTGTGATTACTAAACGTTTTCATACAGTTTTTTTGAGAAACCAGAAATTAAAACTTAATCATAAACCACTATAATTTTTAGAGCAGTTTCTGTTTAGTTGCTTTAATTTACTTTGGTTTTGCCATTCTTACAGAGGAAGGCCTAAAAGTCTGCAATCCTGTTCAGCGGCTTGCGGAGACTTCTGGACAAGTTCCACCACCGGCGCCTACTTCCTCTCCGTCGCGATGATTGCTGTGGGAGTGGGACTGGTAGTTGGCGGGACCATCCTCATGATGAACTACGACGGTGACGACTACCCCAAGCGGTACATGACAATGCAGATTTTCGGTGGAATATTGGCCGTTACCGTTTATTGCATCTACATTGACATGTTATTGAGCGGGGCCAAGTTCCGTTATTGGAGTGAGGCCGCCTTGTCGCCGGAGCAGGTCAAGCAGCACATTGCGAAGGTTCGCGAGGCTCGTCCTCGGATCGTCTGGACCATGACTTCGTTCCACAAGAAACTGGATAGCAACGGCGACACGAAACGCAAGGTGACAGCAACGAATTAAGATTGAGACTCGTTCTTGACTCACCTGAGCTGAACTACGTTTTACGTGAAGTGTAAATCAAAACTCGAAATTAAGAGCTAAATTAAGCTAATAAATGAAATTGCAACACACGCTGAATAGCTAACTGATTCTTCATCAAATTTGAGTTAAAGTTTGTTAAAGATTGTAAAGTTCGGTATGGTTTTTCATTAAAGTTTGTTTGCTCATCACAGTTTTCGTAAAAGTTTTGTTTTTGAGTTCTTTAGACAAACTTAACCAAAAAGAAATATTTAATGACAATTTTAATCATAATTTCGCTGAATAAGACTAAAACTACTGTAAAGCGCTATGTTACTAATAACTGGCACTAAACTAAAACGTTCAGTCACTGAAACTAATGAATTAAAAATGCTCTTAAATTTTGTACATTGGCTGCTTTAATCAACTGAAACGATCGTTTCAGGGCCAAGTGCGGCCGAGTTTTTGAAAAGTCATCATTTCAGTGCAACTTTGAAAAAACTGATAAGGATGAATGCCGGTAATCTCCCATGAACAATATAAGCTGCATGCACAAAGAAAGTGCTCATTTAAAACCATTAAATTTGACATCTTTCAATATCATGTCAAAACACATTACCGTTTTCACTTTACTTCAACCGTACTTACGGTTAAAGTGGCCAACAAAGCCAACTCGAAGCAACAAGCTCTACAAGTGCGGCCCTAACATACCTCAGTATTCCTATGTTGCCAGATCAAACAGACTCAGCTGTTTTTGAAATTTTTTAACAATCTACAGATTACCAGAGCCAGTTGAATTTGTTTCATTTTAAAACACGACAGGTAAAATCCGGTTTCGGCGGAGTTGCTTAGACTATTTTAAAAGGTGTTTTCTAATGTAAGGTGTCGATCTGTCGATTGGCTCTGTACTGTGACACTGTGTACCGATGGTCTGGTGAATATTAGGGTTGGAAGTACTAGTACCGGATATTAATACCAACAACTGAAATTCGTGTTCTAATTAGATTTTTAGTCAGCTTTAACTTGGTAACTAAGGATTCTTAGTTTGTTCTCTTTTAGTGACGGATACTTTTAGTTTAGTCCTATAGCCAAATTAGCTGATTGATATTAATGAAAATAATTATGAGTTACTAAGTAACATTGATTGCTCTTCCCAGGTCACATGGGAAGGTGAGCAGGACTTTGTCTTTTCCTACGCAGACGACATCTCCGATCCACCCTCCGACCACGGAATGGAAGAATTCCAGCACACTCGGATTAAATTCAGCAAAACGTTTTCTTTTGCGGATGCCGAGACCGAAGCGGCGTTCATATTGCAGAAATTAGAGTTTATCACCAACAATCTCGGCCGGGATGAACGCCATGAGGTGAAGACGGAGCTGGTGATTCCCGGATACGTGGAATCAATTATGGCGACGACTAACGGACGGCGGCCATGTCTGGTCAACGAGGGACTGTATGTGTTGTGCGTGATGTTGCTGTTGGAGCTGCCGTTCGGTTTCCTCCTACGACTGTTCAGCGGGAAGCGATGCTACCAATATTCAAAGAACCTCAAGTCTTAGTGCAGCGTAATTTGGACTGATTACAGCAGTTCTTCGCTCTAAAAAATTACGTCTCATATTTTTTTGTTGAAATTTTAGAATTGTGAACGAAGGTTATGATACCGATATTTCGGGAGACAAATGTTCATGTCGACATGTCTTATCCATTTTTTAGTGTGTCCAACAGACATTAGGTCTTTTCAAACATTATGACTTGTTCGGCAAAATTATGTTCTATTTTTAAAGTTGCGTTCGAAATTTACAAATATTACTACGACCCATAATGATAATCTCAGACTGATGCCCTCTCTTTATACGCGGCGTACATATGGAGGTGTAAATTGCTCGTGCAAGTGTAAATTTTACTCTGCTAGGGTAAAAAACTAATTTTGATGCAAAGCGGAGTACAAAAAAGTCCGCTAAAAGCCCCCCAGGACAAAAATATTTTAATAATTATGGAACTAAATATTTAATCGTCCTCATTAACTTCGAAATTTTAAATTAATTTCTACCGTAATTGGAATCATTTGCCATCAATTTAGCAAGTGGGAAACCGCGACAAAATCTCGAAGTTTCACCATCAGTGCGCAGTACTATTAATACATTGATTGCGCATATGCAACAAAAGCAGCCGTTGCAATTCACTTTTTCGCTTCTCTTCTGGCATTTTCTTGTTTCATCCCCCAGACTAGAATTGATTTCCAATGAAACTAATTTCTGTCATGCGTAATATTTATTTTTCCACTTCATGTCTGTGAAATGGGGAAGCTAACTGGTGGAACCACGGCGTGATTCGGAGCGTTGGCGTTGCTTTTACTTTCTCCATTTTGATTTTCTACCATATTGACTTGTTTTCGTCACAATTACCGCATGCCCACTTGGATGAAGCTTCTGAAAATATGGAGTTTCAGGGCATTCTTTTTAGTGTAGTTGCTGTTTTGAACTTTTTCAGCCGACCGTTGGAGTTGCGGCTTCCAGGTAGATGAAGTCGATTGATTCATTGATTGTCTGTCTCGTACTTCGGTCTGTACTTGCGCTCCACTTTGATCACTGCCGCTATAGGGGTTTGAGTTTAATTAATTAGGGCGAAAATTAGGGTGTAATTAAAAATTGGAGTTTCAAAAACAACTAGGGCAGCAGCAGTAATTTGGTGGAGCGTTGGTGCTAACTGTTGGAACCAATCAATGAATCGATCAAGTTGATTCGCCTGAACGTTCGCTGTTTTAACGGTTGGTCTGAATAATAGAAACTCTCCATGCCGAAAGGATCTCCGGTTCTTCTTGACCTTTGACTATTTTGTACACATGTTTTCTTTGGAATTTCGCACCGAATTGTGTGTATATTTACAGCGAATAAAATTTTATTCGAGACATAAGTATTTTTGCCCCGCTCAAGCAAATTTGGCGCCTGCAGGGCATTTTTACACCGCGAGAGTAAATTTTGAAAAATAAGAGGTTCATTTAGCGCGAGTAAATTTACTCGCCAAAAACGACTTACCGATGCACCTCGCGGAGTACGTACCCCCGGAGTAAATATTTTCGTTGGGGCCAGTTTGATGTTTGCAGCATTGGCACCGGTGTGTCTCGAGACATTCCTCACTATCTCTCGTCAGCTCAAAATGAAGCTCCGAGTGTTGCCTTTAAAACGTCCCTTGGGTGCTCAGCCTTATTTACCTTACCCCTGGTTCCCGGTTGGGCTCCGTTAGTGATGAACAGAAGAGATTGCAACCGGCTCAAGTGTCCAATCGCTTGCTGACAGTTAGAACAAAAATAATGCTGTCTATATGTCTGTACACGCATACATACGTGGCCACAAGTTAGCGCTAACCAAGTTAAAACCAACTTTTTACTGGGTGCCAGCAAAGTGGTCAAAGTTTGAGCCAATTCTAGGCACAGGGTACCAAAGTGTATAAAAACCCCTAACCCACCAAATGCCCATCCCTTGACCCTCAAACAAAACGTCATTTTAACCCTTCCCAAACCTTCCCATGGGGAAGGTTTGGATTTGGAATACATCTCATTTCCCATTCCGTGGTAGGTTGGTTGAATACGAAATCGGACGTCCCATCCTATCCCATGGGAAATTGCATCCCTTGTGAACCCAACCCTACTTGTGGCCACGTGTGCATCTCCTTCCTATTTAAACCGAGACACCAAGTGCAACACACCCTCAAGTTGACTATGACACATGCATGCGCTGCAGTTCGGAAGTGGCGTATGCAAAGTTGACGATATGCATAGAAAGGAAATGTCCTCTTCCCTTCATATAATCCCAATCCACTTTCCATCCCCTTGCGCATAAAATATTTCCATGCGGAAAACGAATTTACTTATTGCCCGACGTTGCGCGTTATCATGTTGAGCAGATCTTCGCATCGATTGATTGATTGATGGACACCTTTTTGTATCTCCATAGAAATTTTAGGCTGACAACAGTTTGCTGTGTGCTTCGAAATTTATGTTAGAATTTTAATCTCTGTCGCGGAGCCTCTGTCGGTGGAAGGCGATCGAATTCATCTTTCTGGCTGACTTGTTCGCAATTCGCTTTTTCAGTCTTGATACGGTAGTTCTTGAGTCTTAATTAAATTCTCTACCGAACGATCGCTTTGTCATCTCTCCCGCTTCCTGCTCGAGGAAGGACTCTATTCACAAGACTTAGACCTTCTGACTGTACACCCCTATTGACTGGCTTTATTCATCAGCCAGAGCCCAATTCCTATTACATCGTTTATAGACAACAAGTGATAAAAGGTCATGACCATGATCAAGCTTTCCGACGATCCGGTGTGGATCCAGACGACCGTTCTCGGTCTGTTCGGCTTCGTCCGTGATCCTCATCGTCGTTTCACCGAACAACGTCAAGGCGGACCGAAACTCCGCCATGGCCTTCAGCTCCTTTTAGCTGGCTTAGTTTTGTCGTCGACATTGTGTCTCATCATCTTCGAGATCGGTACCGACATCACCCATTCCCTCGTAGCTGCCCGTGAGGCGATCCGAGAACCCTTCATCATCCGGATCCTCTCCAATTTAGCCAACTGTTTCTATCCGACGAGGGCGGTTTTGGTGTTGACCATTTTTCTCACTAAGCGCACAGCTTGGATGAAACTTTGCCGTGCGGTTAAAGAATTCACACGTACGCTCCATCAGGATCATGGATGCGAGGTAATCGTCTTGAAACAGCAGACTTCCCTTCTCACAATCCCATAATATCTCGTATATTGTACTTACACGCTGTACCTGAAGCGGCTTCTCCTCCCTTTTACAGACCTAAAAACTGGTAAATACTAATTAAATAATAAATGTGACGAAACATTGAACAATAAATGTTCATAGGAAGTCATAGGTATTTTATGTTATTTAAACATTTTTTAAGCCAGTAATGATTTGCATAGTTTTTCAAGCGTTCTTTCCAAGTTTATCAATAAATACGTTATGACTTAGAGTTTTGACAGAAAACGACTTCAAAATTATGATTTCAGGTGCCTGTAGTCCAAGACCCATGCCCTTACGCCTTAAATCCCCAACCTTGTGGAGACCCTTGGCACCGCTTGCAGATTTCCTCGCTGGTTATGTTCCTTTTCTGTTCGGCCCTACACTTGACCTTCTCCTACTGCGAAGCCACAATGGGAATGGGCCAGTATCAAGCCGAAACATCAAACGATACTGGCCATTTAATCGGCGAGGAGGAATTTGACTGCTATTTCACCACGGTCTGCATCACTTGGACAAGTGACCTCGCGGTGTGGATTATGACTGCGGATCTGTCGTTCCTGCTGTCTCAGCAGATTCTCCTGTGTGCCTTCGTGTACGCCCTCATCTTGTTGAGTGTTTTGAATGCCGTGGAGCGAGATATTATGGAGGAATCTGAGGTTTTTCGGTGTGGAAAACCAAATACAACGGAACAGTTCGTTTGTTTGAAGATTCGAACGAAAAGTTGGTCAGCAACATACATCTCTGCAAAACGGTTGTTGTGCTTGTTTAACAGTGTCTTCGGTCACGTGATATTACTTAGTGCCATTTTCGACGTCCTCACGGCACTGGGTCTAGGTGTTAACATAATGAAGCCGCTTCAAAAGGGTGAAACTTTAACAATGGGCACTACGATTTATTACGTCTTCGCATGTGGTTTGTTCGTTTCCTATACGATCGTACTGTTCGTCCCGTTCGTTTTGCTTCAGGAGAAGGTATGTGCTCTCCTCATACTGATGCAGCCAGACTGAACGTAATTTCGAATTTTTGGAGAAACTGTTTTTTAATACATCAATAAGACATATTACCGGTAGAACCCTCCGTTTGTTTTGTGTTTTTCATTTTAGTTAATACGGTTTGTCAAATATTAATTAGAATGATAGCCGGTTTTATTCAACTAACAAACAAGTAAAGCACTAACTTGAGATGATTTTCAAAAATGGATTTCAAAACGTCTCCAAATTTTTTTCTAAATTATTTCAATATTAATGATGATTTAAAAGATTTATTTCATCGGCGAATCTCTGAGAACTTTTGTTTACGAAAACACTTAAATATTCTGTTCTGCTTGATTCTCACTGTAAAAATGGCGATTTATCGAATTGCACTAAATATAATTATTTTAAAATTTTCCCATCTCAAATTCAATTTGAAATCCATTGGCGTTATCCAAATATTTTTCGGACATCAGGGGGCGGAGCTACGTGGCAACTCTGGAAAGCTTCACTGGAATTTTCGGTCCTTTTTTAAAATTGTCCATAGCTCCGCCCCTTATATCTCCGAAAAATATTTGATTAGCGCTCATCGATTTGAAATGAATTTTGGAATAAGACAGTGTCGAATTAATTATATTTTTTGCATTTCGAAGAATTGTCATTTTTACAGGGAAAATCAAACAAAACGAAATATTCCAGTGTTTTCGAAATTTTGAAATTTTGTAAAAAAACGTTCTCGGAGATTCGCCGATGAAATAAATTTTTTGAATCATCATTAATATTGAACTGATTTAGAAAAAAAATTGCAGAAGTTTTGAAATCCATCTCTGAAAATTGCCCCAAGTAAGCATGACTCCAATACTTTACGAGGAGTTATGTAAAAGAAATTGACAGCTGGATTTTGTTCCTTGTCCCGTTGATACTGATAAATATTATTCATTAAAATGACTTCTAATTCTATTTCAACAAAATAATGTATCATAATATGACCAAGATGTAACCGTAAAAATCCTATTAGAGCGTCCCTCGGATTTTCTTACCTTCGTCGTAGAGTCAGAAACTGTTCGACACTGTGAAGGAGCTCATGTGGACGATGGAGGAACAAGGTTGTTGTTTGAAATTATCAGAAAAGGTAACTTTATTAGATGATTTATTAGTGATTACGTTTTTCTGAGAGAGTGCCTCATCTTTATGACTTTAGAATCACTGCATAGAACTGGAGACGAAATCAGCTGCGATGAGCAACTTGAAAGAACTGGCAGCCTTATTTCGTGATAATGTTCTCGCAGTGGATGCGGGAGGGCTCATCAATTTCACAAGAGCGTCCGTTGTCGCGGTAATCTGAACACATGAAGCGCAATTACTATTAGTCCCTATGTAGTCCCTCAAAGTTTCTTCTGTATGAATTCAACTGTTGCTGAAATGGGTATTTGTTAATAATTAATTTTCATTTAGGTAGCCACTTCCGTCGCCACTTTGTTGCTGCTGGCGCAAGAAGTCTTGGAAAGAGCGTCCGACTCTCACCGCTATGGTCTGACGTGATGCGAGTCGGAAGAGGCATGTAGATAAACAGGAAGTTCGCGTTTTTCTGTATACAAAAGTATTTCTGTATGTGCGCATAATAATCATTTGCTGAAATAAGGGGAAAGTCCTGCTTCATACACATAGTTTGATTTGTGCATCAACAAAAAGGTTATCATTGCCCTTTCATGGGTTAACGCTGAGATTAAGTCTCGAGTTTAGCTTTATCAGTGTCAAATTTTTTTTTTTTGCACTGAAGAAAATCTTCCATTGTGCTCGTAACTTTAAAATTTTGCCAATCAAATGCCAAGAGATACCAAAACAATTTTTTTTTAAATATTTATTTTAAGATAAATTTATGATATCTTCATTCACGCTCATTTAAAAAATTATAAGCACTGTCGCACAACTATAATTTAAAAAAATTCAGTTTAAAAAGATTGGTATCAGCGGAATTGAGGTTCATGTGTTATTCTGCAAGGCCCTCGTTTCCGGTCTGACCGGAGAATATTCTATAGTTCCAGACGTCCAAAAAGGATTCTGTTGATGTCAGTTGATTCCAAGTAAATATTACGAGGGGACCTCTAAAAAATTAAAAAACGCAATCATTTGTAAAAATCGAAGCTTAAACAGCGAAGATCAGGAATTCTCCGGTCAGTAGCGCGTGGAGCTTTTGGTGGAGAAGGTATACGGCTTAATTTTCTTTTCCTGTTTTTCGCAAATAAATTTAAATTTCTACTATTTAAGTTAAACACAAACCAAATGTTCTTAAAAAATTATTTTAAGTTTGAGTAAGGAAGAATTGCGACACCTTGCACTGTTCGACAATTTTCTACCTCAGTTTCGTAAGAATCGTGCGCCGCAACAAACGCAACAAACGCTCACGGCATTTTATTTAAGCAGAATTTCCGTCAGTCGACAGGCTCGTGGATTTCAAATCCTCCGCAGCTTTTCTTGAATTCCTGCAGCCCTTACAACTGCAGCCGAAATTGTGGCCTTTGCTGTTCGGGCAAAAAATGTCCTCCAAACAAAAGCAGACCCCGCAACAGAGGCACACGCAGAGAAAAGGGATGAAGACGCAGCAGCAGGTGCAAGGTCCGGCTGGTTGCTCTTCTGCAGACGTCTTTCCTGTCGACGCATTGCCGCAATTCGAAGATGGTTGCTTCGTGTGAGGACCCTCTGTACTCTTCCCCGTTAGCTGTTCCTTCTGCTGGTTCAGTTCGTTCGTTTTTGACGCGCTGCCGCAATTCGAAGATGGTTGTTTCGTGTTAGAACCTTCTTTACTCTTCCCCGTTAGCTGTTCCTTCTGCTGGTTCAGTCCGTTCGTTTTTGACGCAGGTAAAACTGAAGGAAGTTCTTGTTCGCATTTCTGGTTCGTATTATATGGAAAAAACGTTTTGCTGTCATCAGGTGATGAGATGTCAGGCGAATAGGGATTGTCGTCCGGCAGAACTTCTTCTGGGATCAGTTTTATCGTGGCCAAAGGGAAATCCATTTCGAAATCCAAAACTAGCAAGATAAATGAATGATAAACGGCACGATAATTACAAGGAGATTTTCAGCAGACGAGAGAATATTTTTACAAGCAGAAATTTTTGTGGCGTGAAACGGCGTGTGTGAATGGAGAAGGTTTGGAGACGAATGTTTGCGAAGTGGTCGAGGTACATTTTAGCACACACGCGTGCCAGGTCAAATGTACACAAAAGCAGCCGGAAACGTACATGCATCAGTCCCCCCAAATAAAAGATTAAGCGCTTACTCAAACAAATTTTATCCTCCCCTTTCTGCAGGTTCTCGCTTTTCCGTGTAGATTATACCGTGGACTTGGAGACCTTGTCACCCAATTAGTCACAACCGTTAGGATAAGATTCTGCAATCTCTCTTGGACTACTGAGCCTATTCTCAGTGACGTACAAACTTTTTAGTGGGACGGGAACCGCGGGGGGGGGGGGACAAGCGCTTCACAACATGGCGGGCAACAGTCAAAATAATTAATTAATTCAAGGGAAAGTTGTGCTCACTTGGGACGATTTTCAAGAGGAGTAACCCAAAATGTCTCGGCTTTTTATTTCAATAATAGTGTTATAATTATGATTATACTCAAAATTAATTTTATCTGTCAGGATATGAAAACCTGAGAGCCTTTTTTGGCAGAATTTCAAATTGGAAAAACACTGGAAGATTCATTTTTCCTTGATTTTGACTGTAAAATTTTCAATCTTGGAAAGTGGCTATATTCACAAAATTTTGACACTGTCCTTCTCAACAAAATTCAATTTGAAATCGATTGCCAGCAGCAGTATCTTTTTTAAACGTCAGGGGGCGGAGCTACAAGTCATGATCTAAACCGACTGGAAATTTCCGAGTGATATTCCAGAAATGACGCATAGCTCCGCCCCCTAACCTCCAAAAGAATTCTGCTTGTGGCAAACGATTTGAAATCAACTTGTGAGAGGGATGGTATCGAAATTCGTCAAAATAAATTATTCTGCAGAAATGAAGTTTTTATGGTCCAAATCAGGGAAAATGGATTCTTCCAGTGTTTTTCCAACTTCAAAATTCTGCAGAAAAAAAGTTTTCATATCCATATAGATTTTTGGCAGCAGCAGAAGTGGTTTCAATGGACCATTGCGATCCCGAGTCTGAACATCGATCTAAACGGCAACAAGAATGTCCTCGCGAAGAATCGCCAATTTTACAGTAAAGATCAAGCAAAGGGAACGTGTAAATGGTACAACAAATTTTCTTCTTCTTTTTTCACGGCTCAATTGACGCATCATTATCTGTTGGACTATGACTATGTTTCCCTTGGTTTTGATAGCGCGGAAAGACGTTCAAGATTTTATGAAAGGGTAGCCTCCTATAATCCCTTGACTGTCCCGTTTTCACACTGAAAAATATGACTTGGTTTCGAGTATTCGTGCGAATTGTTGCCCCGTGAGCGCTGTAGAGTTGCAAAACTAAACTAAACTGAAGAAAACTCAATTAAGACTAAACTAAAACGTTTAGAGATTTACTTCTTGACTAATTTTTTAGTCGAGTGAACTAACTGAACTAACAATTTTAGTTACAAAAAATTTATTTGGGAAAAAATTAGTTAACTTATTTTTACGAAAAATAGATTAATAATTTTAGTTACTAATAAAAACCGAAATCCGTTGTAACTAATTGTTAGTTGACTGAAAAAACTAATTACGTGAATTACGGGCTAAAAATTCTTGTGGCTCGTTCGTAAATAAAAATATGCACGTTTTTGGTTGATCGGGTGTATCTTCCCACGAAGAAAATAAAAAAGCTGGCGATGATAAGAAGTGTCTTAAATAATTAATAACGGCTACACTTCAAACACTATGTAAAAATTCGGTAATGTGTTTCCTCTTTTCTTCCGTCAAAGTGGCCATTCGTTCGTCCTCCAGCACGGCGGTGATATCCAACCGGTTAAGCTCTCCCGCCGCGATGAGTTTCTGCAGAAACTTCCGCAGCGGTCTTTCCAGGGCGCAGTGTTTTGTCGCACACTCCCCGACCTCGGGGAAGATCCCGTGATCTCCGCAGTCCAAGGCGGAATCGTAGAACCACGCACCGTGTCTGAATCCGCGTTCCCGTTGGTACTGGCAGGGGTGTCCGAGGATGTTGTAGTCCATCTGAACATTGGCCACGGATCGCTCCGCGCCGGCGTTATCCAGCAAGGCCTTCACCAGTCCGGGAGCTGCTCTAAAAGGTAAAACAAATCCTTAAGCTGTTTTTTTCCCGACATTTCTTGGCGCATTACACCAACGCATTAAACGCCCGGTGCCAGATCAGACACGACTTGAGTGCAGGAGATTAATGATATTTGTGTTCATCATTTAATTTAATTTCGTATGAGATGAACGTCTCTTGTTATTAGAAATCTCAACTGGAAGTCACAATTGTTTAAGGATGCCGTGAAAATCAACTTTAACTGAGATTCGTAAAATACAATTGCATCTCTGAACGACCAAATGTTAATGGAAACAGAAACGTTCTATTGAATTTGTAAAATACAATAGAGAAAAAAATATTTTGTGGTTTGGTGTAACTTCTCTCAACCTTCGTAAAAATCGCCTTGTATAAATAAAAAGTAGATAGTTAAATATATTCCACTGACCGTTTATGAGTGCTAGACTCCTGTTGAGATAATCCGGCATTTGAGATTGCGCTGGCTAATACTAATAGCATCGGCAGTATTATTCCACCGCCCATCGTAATGGTCCGCATTCGAATTGTTGTTTTCCGGAAAAAACTTCCAGATGCCCTCACAAAATACTTTGAATAAAGCTCTTGCACCTTGAAATGACTTGTAAGCAAATGCTGTGTAAAAAGTGGGATTTCGTCCAATGCCAATAAGTACGATTGAACTCTGCATCAAGCCGTTCACTTAGCTTGCTTGTAAGCGGCACCTGATATTAATGTTAACCAGAAGAGAGAGAGAAAAAACAAGCAACGGAGACACAGAGAAACTTCGTCGTAATGGGTGAAGTCTTCTACTCCGTGGAATACCATGTGCATGACATGTGAGCTGTAATCACCGCTCTCAATCCGTGAACTCTGTCTCGAGGTTGCACTGCCAGATCTATTCGTGTGGTACTTCTTTTTATCGCTTCAACCATCTATTGTTTAGCATTTTTTGCGGGTTGAAGTCATCTCTAAAATGACCTTTCTTTTCAAGGTCTCATTTGCCATAAATGCCGCACACGACAGGCCAAACAGCGCGAAAGCGTGCAGCGTTCACCAATCAAAATCGCCATGAGGTTTCTTTTTTATTTGTCAGTTTTCAAAAAATGCATTTTTAGTTGTGTTAAAAATTTATTGTAGAATATGTTTATTGTCGTTATTGTCGTTATTTATTGTCGTTATTTATTGTCGTTATTTATTGTCGTTATTTTAAGCTCAAACTATCGACAAACAATGATGGCACATATGCGCTTTCCAAACTTGCACGACATTGGGACTTCTGCCTCGTATCCATCAAGCAGCGAAGACAGCTGCCACGACAACGGCCTAAATGAAAACTACGAAAACAACAGAGAAAAAACGAAACGGAAAACCTACGAGAATCCAATTTAACGGAAAGTGAAACCACAGAAAAACGAACAATTTCAAAATAAGGAAAAATACAAAAACTGAAAAAAACCACAAAAAAGTTAAAAGTTAAAACATTTATTTAACAGCATCCACTTGCACGTGTGTGGCAAGGTGAAGGTACACTGCTCTGCTCATTCCTTGCCTTCACTCTTTTACAATCGCGCTCCTTCAGAGGTTCAATTTCACACCTGAACGGACAAAACAAGTGAAAACAAGTCACATTTTCACAAGAGGGCAAAACAGGGAAGAAAAAGCGCGTTGCTAGGGATCATTAAATCAGTTTAAGTTTAGCGCGCATCTTCAGATACGAACGGGTGTGCATTTCTGTCAAATGCACAACCGCACAAGCCCCATTGTCCTTCACGAAAACGTTAATACTTGCACATTCAAAAGAGAATGTCCTTGACTGATTAAGTCGTTTCCGCCTGTTGGATGCTCTTAATTCATGCCCAAACATAATGGGAAGATGCAGCTCCCTAAATCTGCTTATAACTAGTGAAGACTTTTCCGTATTTTATCTCGCCGGACCACGCCCTTTAGTTGTTGCGACCGTTCACGTTTCACTGAATACTTCGAATTGTCCTGGCGCGACTATAAATAAGCGTTGCAAACCTTTTATTCTCTACAGATTCCTTCTATCCCGTTTTTGCTCTTTTCGCCTTGTTTTGTTTTGTTTTGTAAAACTGTCTGTATTTTTTTCCTTCATGGATTTGTGGCTCGTTCCACGGCCGGGGTTCACCTTCGGTATCAATGATGCCAATAAGGAATAAAGACCTTACTCCCTTGCTCTTGTTTGTTTTTTCTGCTTGCGTTGGAAATAGTTATTCGAAATTTTACATTTCGTTCATACGCGTTCTTTGCTTTATTTTAAATTCTTTTCTCTTGATCAAGCATTTAAACAATCAAAGGCAATTTTATAAGTAATTACAGGATTGTCAGCTCTGACTTAAAGATCAGACAACTAAACGAGTAAAACGATGTTTTTCTAACATATTCTGACATTTCAGTTTGTCTGAGATTTTCACTACTAGTTTTCTCAATTTTTGTAGTTTTCCTCGATTTGAAGTTTCTAGGTTTTCCGTGTTTTCACTTTTCGTTAATTAGCATTTTCGTAGCTTTCCCGATTTCGTTTTTTCGTAGTTTCTCGATTTCGTTTTTTCGTGTTTTTTTTGTAGTTTTAACGTAGGCTCTACGAAACTGACTTTTCTGGTTTTGTTCTTCGCGTGCCATACCAGGGATAAATTTATGATGCAACCACCCTTCGAGCAATGGCTGCCCTCCCTCCCTCCCCCTAGGTATGGCAAAACTGAATTAATTTAAAAATAAATAAACAGAAACTAAAACTAAATTTTTTCTAAAAAACTTTGATTTAGCTAGTTTTGATTTTAGTATTTCAGTTGACTAAAAAAAATGAATTAAAAGCTTCAATTACTACGCATTTGGGAGGGATAAACTAAACAGCTAAAATTATTCAATTAACTTCTGGTAAAAACAGACTGAACCTTTTTTTAGTTAGTAAAAAGAAGCAGAAGTAAAAATCCTTAGCCACTGATGTTACGGGACAAAAAATAAATGGTTGAAGCTGCGGGCACGGGAATTTTATTCAGTTTTTTTCAAAATGTCGCAACGTCTTGCGACGCTTTGAAAGAGTTTAGGACTCTGTAGAAGATTTGTCAGTAATCAGTACAGTGAAGGTTTTTCTTTATACCTTTCAAGTCGAAGTGCGATTACCTAAAATAGTGATATGTAATTCTAGTTGTAACAAAAAAAAAATTTGTATTGTTAGAAAAACTTTGGGAAGATTATCAGGAACTGACAATCAAACGCATCTGCAAGATGCTTCTACATTTTTTCTAGACGAAACGTTTGATGATCGAACACCCGTTCCCGCGGAAAACACCCGTCAACACCCGTGCCCGCAGCCATTATGACAAAATATTAGCTGACTGAATAAAATTTCAGCCATCCTGCTTCAGGCATGGGTGCCACCAGTACCCAGCCCATAATTCATGGAATTAGGAATTAGGAATTAGGAATTAGGAATTATGCATGGAATTAGGACCAACTATTCGATTACGACCAGAAAACAATTTTTTTTGGCACATCACGTGCTAATAAAGGTCAGACAAGCCAGACGTAAAATCCCGTTCAAATCGGAAGCCATAATCCCAATTGGACCGTCTTAGCGTAGAAACTCGGCAGGCATCTTTGAATGTACCGGGGGACGGTGTTTGTTGCGTATTTTCTGTCAACAAGGTGTCACTCGTATCTCCAAAACGGCGCTTGCGACTTGTTCCGCGCGTCTAGATCGTCGCGCACCGGTACGCGTCATCGAGAGTCCCGCGGTTTGGCTGTTACTTTTTACGGTGCTTGAATCTCCCGTCTTGATAAAGTCCCCTGGGAGGCGACACCGCCTCAGACAAATCAGCATGGACATTCGGAGGTCGGTGCTGAAAAGTGCGTACAGCAGGGGATTGGTAGCCAGGCCTGAAAAGAGACGAGCGAACATAACAATTATAGAAAGAAAGTGCCTAAAACGAGGCTGCTTGTCAGACAGACACAAAAGCGCTCCAAATAATGTCCGCATGACTTCCGGTATTATATAAGTAACTCGTGTTTTAGAGGTCGTGTTACAAGGTTGAAGTTGCTATTAGGGTAAATAGGAATGGTATTTTTCAGCTGCTGAGTCACTCACGGAAGATAACCCCACCTTAAGTTGAGGGGGGGGGGGCTTCGCCGAAAAATTATTGAGGGAAGGCAACATTACCAAAATATCTAATGCAGTCACGTCTTACATTTTAGAAGGAAATCGTTCTCACAATTCACGACACGATTTACTATGAGACAGGCAAGCAGGCAGACAGACAGTGAGACAGTGAAACAGACAGACAGACAGACAAACAGACAGACAGACAGACAGACAGATAGACAGACAGACAGACAATGAGCATTTTCACAAATACTCGATCAATGAGGATAACCCCAAACCAAATTTCTTACAAACCATTGACTCACCGATAATCTGCATTTGATTACAAATCAACGACGCAGCCGGGCTCCCAACGACCCCGTAGTGGCTCAACAGCCCATACACCGCGTTGGGAAGGTAAAACACAAAAAACCCCAAACACGCAATACAACAAATCCTCGTGGCTTGGTAATCTCTTCGTGCCGAGCGCAAGCTGGCCGGCTGTCGTTGAACTATCGTATCCAGCCGGCGTTTTGACCGGCGCAACATGCAATAAATTGCCGCATAAAAAGCCACCATAATCAGCAAGGGGACCACGCCCAAGGTCAGTCGGGAGTACAAAGCATAGGATCGATTAGCGGGTGGCCCGAAAGTACAGCGAAAAAGCTTTCGGTCGAAGCCGTGCCTCGCTCCCATTCCAAAGAGTGGAAAAACATTGGTTAATATCGAAGGTATCCAGGAAGTGACGGCTAGGCCGTATGCGAATCTTCGAGAACGGAAGAAAGTATATTTCGCACTTGCTCGCATCATTAGAAAACGATGAAGAGCAATCACGACGTGCGCGTTGGCCGACGCCATGTTAAGGGTCACATGGAGGAAGGATACGGCCTGAAACAACGTTTTCTTGACCGGACGGTTCATATAAACTCAAAGTCATTTTATATAAAAATCTCTCTTTTCATTATTTAAAAGATTTTTCAGGTGGAATATTCTGATATATAAAACGAATGTCGAACAGTACAGTAATAAATAAAAACATGAGATATATTTATATATTATTTAAATGATATCTTTAAGTCGATAGATATGCCAATATATATCAAAGTTATTTAAAATATTGACTTGTATTTATTTTATTTATAAATAAGTGCGGGAGATATAAGCAAATAATTATTAATAAGATCAAGAGTCGGTTCACAGTGTATGAAATATATTCGAGATGCTTAATAAAACTAGCCTGGCATAAGCCGCTGCTGTCGCCGACAACGGAGCTCCGTGCGAGGAAGGTCATGATGTGGACGGGCAGGACGAAGAGTGTGTATATGAGGGTGCACAGGCACAGATTCCCGATCAGGACGGATGAAGCGGTGAGAAGCTTACTGTAACGGACGGTGGCGAGGATGAAAATGCTACTGAAGACTCCGCAGATGGTAAGGCCGGCGCAGAGGGCCGACAGGCTAATGAAGAGCGCCTGTTCTTGGGAAGAAATGTTTACGCTTATGCTGTGGTTTGATACATTCCGTGAATAATTCATTTTAGGTCTTTGCGTGTCTGTGTCTGTGTCTGTGTCTTTGTCTGTGTCTGTGTCGGTGCCTGTGCCTGTGTCTGTGTCTGTGTCTGTGTCTGTGTCTGTGTCTGTGTCTGTGTCTGTGTCTGTGTCTGTGTCTGTGTCTGTGTCTGTGTCTGTGTGTGGGATGTGATGAAAAAGGAATAAATGGAAAAACAACTCAAATCCTCGTACAGCGCTGTATCGTACTGCACTTCCTTTTAACGGCCTATTCATACTTCTAAGACACGACCGAACAACACGGCGTCCATGACGTAGCTAGATTAAGCTCATACAAAGTTGCGTGGCAAACATTTCCCGGGCGCGCAAGGTCTTACCGGGAGAAGAAGGTTCCCTGTTCAATGTCCCAAGAAATGTACCTGTCTCTTCAGAGCCAGCAGCCGGTTAAAGGCATCGTGAAGGTCTTTCCGCCCACGATTCGTATCTGTTGCCGCAACGTTGCCGGTATTTTCAAGTCTGGAGAGGATTGCGCTAGTATAATCACGGTCTGTATAGACATGCCGAAGGAAGGTGCTACAAGCAATTCTATATAAGTCCCTGAAAAGCATTGACAGGTTTACACAATGACATGAACGATCCATTGACAAACACGATTACGGCAAAATGTCCAAGCTGTCCTTGTAATTACAATAGGTCTTTTATTACCGGAGGTCATCCAATAGGATTAGTACTTCAGGTCACTTTTTTCTCACTAAGTCACACAGATACAGTGCCTGTACAAAAGAAATCAAGAGACAAACAGACAGACAGGTAGACCGACCTTCTGACAGACAGACAGACAGACAAACAGACAGACAGACAGACAGACAAACAGACAGACAGACAGACAGACAGACAGACAGACAGACAGACAATCACACTGAACAGTACGATACACAAATAACATAATCAAACAGAAGGAACTCGCTTCACAATATTGCACTCAAAACGCCTAGTGGAAAATGAACTACCACATTGGAAAACTATACAATTAAAAATTTAATCCATAACCACCAGCCCCCTTGAAGCTGTCCACTACTTCCTGTCTTAAATTTCAACAAACTGAAAAAAGTGCTGCATAATTTGCCCAATGCAAAAGTATTAGAATTCAATTAGAGAAACATTCACCATGCCCGTTGGTAAACGAGCTGCACAAGTGCCCGAAGCTTGTGTGCCTGTAGCGTCAAATCAAATTCTATCTCCTCCGGCTGGTCGGCATAGTGAGGCTCCATCCGCTGGAGAATGTGCAGCAGTCGCTTGAGTCGCGTCTGACCCTTGTTGCATATAGTCTCACTCAAGTGCAGCATCTCCTCGTACGTCATCGGTCGGGGAGGGTGAGGAGAATTGGGGCAGGCATGTCCGGATTATGCGCTGAAAATCAATAAAAAAATAAGTTGAAGATGTTATACGAACGGCCAGAACAACCGTCAGACGGAAGGGTCACACGTGAACAAAACGACGGTAAAGTGGAGAGAAAGATATGGCAATAGGTGGAATGGTTGATACATCATGCGATCAGACGAGCAGGCAGACGGAAGACCTTTGCGTGTGTTGTTAAAGTGGTTGCCAGTCAGGCGGATGATCGGTCGACCGCATCGGAAACTATCCCTTTATACCGCGCTATTCAACTTAAATCTGTCTCACAATTTCACTGTCCTCCCCGTCTCACCGTCTCACCGTCTCACCGTCTCACCGTCTCACCGTCTGTGACCGTACGTGAGTAGGTCCAACCATCCCAGTCTCTGCTCTTCTCCAATCAGTTGTCCACCTATTCGCCTGATCTTCGCACTCTTGGGCTCGGTTTAGGGTCCCTACAAGCCGGAACCAGGATTCCTCATGGCAGAGCCAGGCAAACTTCATTTACTATAGAACTCCGATAAACTAGTGCCATTGCGCAATCAGCTCACTCAAAAGAGACCGGAGCTGATTGGTTGCAAAACTAGGAGACCACAAGATTGCACGTGCTTGATTATCTGCATTTTCGTTAGACTTGTGTGAGAATCGGGTGATTGATTACTTGATTGAAGGTCTTCAGGGTTTTCGGCCCGTCGGAACTAATTCACGGGGGGGGGGGGCCGAGAATCAGCACTAGTGAGGGTCTGATTTCCGAAGCCCCCCCCCTTCTGGAATTTCAACAGTTTTCAAAAATTTAACTTTGCCCTCAAATTTAAGGGCGACCAGGCGCTTTGAATCGTCCAGAAAATCTTCTCAGGTCCCCATGTGGTGCAAGTACAAATAAGCATTTTCATGTCCAAATACCATTTACAATTATAGATCGCCAAGTTAAGATACTTTGAATGACAAATCTTGTCCGATCTGCGCGATCTTGAGCTTCTTGAGAAGCTCTCAAAAAATGCTGAAGACAACGTTGACAGATTTTTCATCATGTTTGCGGTTCAGAAGTTGTAGAGTGTGGACCTCGAAAAAAAGTTCATCCCATCCCAAATATCCCAGTTTTCCGAGGTTTTGGCTCTACAACTTCTGAACCGCAAACATGATGAAAAATTTGTTACTGTATTTTCGCGTTAGACAGGGACAGTCGTACTGGAGTGGAACGTGTGCACGGCTGTGTGCACCGTACAC
>LRSR01004157.1:0-14870 GCA_001579985.1 Hypsibius dujardini
GATGATTGTCGGGCCGCGTGCAGGTGCACCGACAACCACACAACCCGACGTTCAGGAACCGCTCAATTTTACCGTTGGGGGACCTTATCGGGTTCCGACGCGCCGCCCCCGCAAAAACCCGGCGCCTCGAAAAAAGTTGTAGCAAACTACCACGCGCGGTCGGTGTTTTTCCGGTGGAGGGCAGTTGTTGGACACGCCCAACAAGTCCCCATATCCAATCATGATAGTTCTTTAACTCACGAGTATCATACTTAGTTTGTAACTCTGTCCACTCTATTAACCCTATTCTGATGTATGTGCCATTTACCTTCATTTCTATAGTTAAAACTTTACTATATAATAATGTGTTTTATTATTTCTACAGTCAGTTCTACTTCTTCTTTCCTTTCTTCCAGTTTATTTCTCTAACGGTCTTTACTATCAGTCTAATAAACTTGTTAACTATCCAACTTACGGTTGGTAGACCTAACAATGTGTAATCTTGCGGCTCACAATACGTCAAATCAAAAGTTTGCAAGTAACCTGCAAGCAGCTGTATTCACAGCGTAATGTAAATAATTCCACGAAATCTGCAATACGACAGTTTTCCTTGTTTAAATAGTACATTCCGGCAAATGCTTCACCGGGCGAACTGAAGATCGTCTTCAACAACACAATCCCCAACTTACCGGGTAAGAGCCTGATCGGTGTCCTCGTCACCTACCCCGCTGGGGTCCCTGGTGCCACACCGCCCCACCGTCACGCGGCGTCAGCCTTCATCTCCACCTACGTAGTGTCCGGCTCCATCCGCAGCCAACTGGGCGATGAGCCCGCGCCAAAAGTCTACCAAGCCGGTGAGAGCTGGAACGAGAATCCGGGTGCACATCACATTGTCAGTGAGAACGCGGAGGAAAATGGCGGCGCATCCGTCCTGCTAGCCACTTTCGTCGTCAACACAGAGGAGGACCAGCTGCAGATGTTGTTGATACCGGATCCGCCGGCGACCGCCGCACCGCCGACTCTGACTTCGAGTGCCGCTCGTTCTGCTTCCTTTTTTGGAATATTTTAACTACGATTACTTTTTAACCAAAATTCCGTCTATTGTTGTTTAAATAAATTAAAAAAACAGTGATTTAATATACGCCCAACAGAGGCCTCTAATTTTAAATTTATTGGTTATTAAGTGAACCGTAATTTAAATTTGATGCGGAGACCGCAATGGATTCTGCGTGAAACTCGCAATCGGGTTCGTTGAAAACTTAGCAAAATCTCCCGATCTCAAGGGACAATTTTTGCCCTACCAGTTAATTTGATCCACCCCGGATCTTATCTCTTCATCACCGTTTGCTATTGCTTACCCACAATCAATCAATAATTAGGTTCAATGTGTGCCTCAAGAAATTCCGCTTAGTCAATCAATCAATCGCTGCCAAGTTCGTCTTAAATTTCAACCAATCACGACACAATGAATCCGATTGAATAGTCGATCGATGACTGGAGGACGGGGCTTAACTGTCCCTTGAGATCGGGAGATTACGGTTCTCAAGTGCAACGAAAACTGCGTTTTCCGTATATATGGCCCCAGGTGTGCGTACAAAAGCACCAACCCACTGAAATGCGCCTCAGTCATCAATCAAGCAACTTACTAACGGCCCACATGCTTAGTCATCTTCACAAATCTTCATCACTTTCTTCGGCAAAGGACGCTCCGTTTAAGGAACTACCGTAATCTTCCGATCTCAAGAGACAGTTAAGCCCCACTCCCCCCAGTCATCGATTGACTATTCAATCGGATTCACTGTGCCGTGATTGTGCCGTCTTCCTTTGCCGAAGCAGCCGTCAGTCGTCTCACTTTTTCGTTTCCACCTTGTTCTGTTCGCATACTGAAACCCTAGCATGTTTTCTGATGGCCTGAAAACATTTTCAGGACCTTTTTCGGAACACAATTCACTACTTTTTTAGACAAAAGAAGGTGCTCTTAAACTGCCTGATTTTGCCGGCAGCCAAAAAATGTCCCGCCCTGACAAGGGATTGGTGGAAGCTTCGCCGCCAGAGTGAACAAGTCTTACACTTTCGATCGGTAGCGGGGACTTTAATCTACCTATTGATACAAAAAGCTAATCCGGAGTTTGCAAACAAGATCACGATTTGCATGATTCATATGCCCCTCCTTCAACAACTCAACAACTGATAATGCAAACCATACAGTTGATTGGTCGATTGTTTTTAATTAAGGAATGGTTAATAAGCAAAACAAAACAAAAAAATCGACCAATCAATCGCATGGTTTGCATTATCAGTTGTTGAATGTTGAAGGAGGGGCGTGCGAATCATGCAAATTGTGATCTTGTTTTGCAAGCTCCGGATTAGCTTTTGGTATCAACAGGTAGGTTAAAGTCACAGCTATCGATTGATATTATAAAACTTGTTCACTCTGGCAGGGAAGTGCCCACCAACCCCTTCTGAAAGGAACAAATGCAGTCCATCGAGTGTTGTTTGAACGCATAGCTTAATTCGTCCCACAATGAGTACACCAAATTTAGTCCACAGACCTTTGTGTGCCACTTATTAGTGAGGGGAATAAACAATCCAAAAGAAGTCGGTAAAATTGAGCTTGTGAGCCACTAATCAAATTTAAATTGTGGCTATCAACCCTAGTAAACTCGATGATTTTGAACCGAATGGCATCAGCAAAATTTTGATGAGAGGTCAGGGGGCCGAGCTAAAGCGTTTTGATTGGTCTTTTGTCCCAATCGACAGGTCGATCGATTGCTTGCTTGATTCACTAGATAGCGGTATCAGCGCAGCCATTCTCTTATGGCCTTAAACCCATGAGTGATGGGTCACCGCGCGATGGCTCGGCCGCTTCGCTCGCTAACCCGTGCTCGGCGCCCCTTCACTCATGGGAATCCGAATCGGAGATGCCATTCATAACCCATCGCTAGTGGTGCCATTCAAAACCCATAAAAATCCCATCTACAGATGTGACCATTGAAACCCATCCCCTTCGCGGCGGCTCGCTTCGCTCGCTTATCTCTTCATCACAGTTTGCTATTGTTTACTTACAATCAATCAATCAACTGTTTCAATGTGTGCGCCAAGAAATTCCGCTTAGTCAATCAATCAATTGCTGCCAAGTTCGTCTTAAATTTCAACCAAACAACCCTTCGCGGCGGCTCCCTTCGCTCGCTCGCGCCCAGGTCAGTGGGTAGACTCACAGTCGTTTAGGTAAACCGATGCTTGATCGATTGATTGAGTAGTGGTATAAGTGCCGCCATTTTCTTATGGCCTTATACCCATAAGTGATGGGTCACCGAGCGAAGGCTCGCTCGCTCACCCACGCTCGGCGCCCCATCACTCATGGGAACCTGAATCAGTGTTGCCATTCAAAACCCATCGCCAGTGGTGATTGATTATTTGTCTAAATACTTCAAACACCCGGAGCTCCGCCCCCCCCCCTGACCTCGGATCGAAATTCGGCTGATGCCAATCGACTCAGAATCATGTTCTTGATTAAATTTGATTAAATTTGATTCCAGTAAACTGAATTAAAATTACTCAACCAATTAACTTTTTAGCAGACTGAAATTTAGTTATGCTAACGGAAAGTGTTTTGTATTTTAGATTTTTTATTTTTCTAGCCAACTAAAAATACATTAAAATGCAAGAAATTAGTTACTCAAAGTTTCACTTTAGCTCTAGTTTAATTTTTCTTAGCTGTTAAATTAGTTTTTTAGTTGAGTTTTGCCAATTTATTGTAAAAAAAAGTTTATTTTTTTTTATATTTATTTATTTATTATTTTCTTGATTTTTTAATTTTTTTAATTTTTACATACGTAGAACCACATTCCGGCGGACGCTCCGCCCGCTGAGATATCCATGGCTTTCAAGAACGCCATCCCCAACGACCCCGGTCGAAGCGTCGTCGGGGTCCTGGTCACGTACCCCGCCGGTGGAGCCACGCCCTCCCACCGACACGCCCCGTCGGCCTTCATCACCAGATACATTCTCTCGGGCCTCATCCGCAGCCAGGTGGAGGGCGAACCCACGGCCAAGGTCTACAAGGCGGGGGAGTACTTCACCGAGAACCCGGGCTCCCGGCACATTGTCAGCGCGAACGGCGACCCCAACGGAGGGACGTCCTCTTTTCTGGCCACATTCGTCGTCAACTCCAATGAAACCGAAATTTTAGTCATCCCCGATCCCGTGCCGTATGTGCCTTCCGTTTAATTAGACAATTGCGGTTGCAACCCTTTAAAGTGGTGCAAGGGTTCCCGACTTGTATGGTTATCGGGAATAAATGTGGCATTAAAGCACAAACACAATTCATACGGCTGCTGCATACCAGAATTCAGCCCAATAAAAAGGAGGATTTTTTTGAGCGCCCGTTTTTTCACACCAAAAAAACGGTCATAACAATTAAAAAAAGTTCGAAGTGATTTTTGAAGTCACCCTAAGTAAGGGAACGCCTACAAATGACTTCTGTGGCGGTACCGCGTCTCACCGTAATCCAGGTTTTTTTCGCTGGGCCATGCAAGACAGTTGAGTGGAACTCATTTTACACTTCCGGTGGATAGAAACTGTTTCGCTTTTGCCTGCGACCATACCACGTAGAATGCTCCCGATCCCGTTCGATCTCGGAAGATAAGCTGCGTCGGGTCCGGTTAGTATGGGCCCGGTTAGTCGGGCCTGGGAATGTTTTGGGATTTGACCTCAATATTGGTCTGGGTTTTTTTCCACAAATACCTGTTTATATATCATGATTTTAAAATGGGCTCTTGCACCTGCAATCATGTTAGCGGTTCCAGGAAAAAAGGTGAAAGAAATAAACGTCACCTCTCACTATGTGCTACTCGGCGGTAATTGATTGATTGATTATCTGCTGATATTGTCGAAAAATTAATTTTGTAGTCCCAACCAAAAATTTTCTGAACATGAGTTTATTTTTTAAATTAACTGGAAGTGTTTGCCCAGATATAAAAATATATTCGCTTTTTCTAATCAACCAGAAAACCGTAAAAAAAAAAAGATAAAATAAAAATCTACTGGACAAATGTTTTAGCTTCGCTGTGATAGTGGTATCCGCTGAAGAAATGCTCGAAGCAGAGAGGCTTCTTGCACCAAGCACAGCTGATGAAGTGTAACATCCGCTCGCCCTTAGACTCAAAATACTCCTCTGCCGCGAATGCTTGTGAACCAGTGAAGCAGAACTGAACAGGAGTGAGGAACGGCCCTGGTATTTCATATTCCGCCGCCTCGTCCAAATAACCGGCTTTTTTCCAACCGTACCGCCACATGGAAACAAATCGCGGAGAACAGAACTGATTAAGTACTAGAGACTGCAATTTGATGATATTATTCCGCTAGTGCAGGACAACGGGTAAATCGTAGAGGGCGACGTGGTCTTCAATATGACGGAAAAAGCACTTCCAAGGACGGAATCCGTAAACATCGAAGGGCTGGATCATTCCAGTTGTTCCAGCAGGAATCATTGCAAAATCCATCTCCTTCTTCTCAATATTGGCTTTGTCCAGCAGAGTGATGTCAGCAAAAACGGGCCAAGAATCGACAAGCAGAGCGGTGTTGTCGCCGGCCGTTGGGAAGTAGACGTCGCAATAAAAATCCGCCAGGTGTCGCTTTTCCATCTTTCCGGATTTGGATGCGCGGACGACGAGATTTGGTGCCTTAAAAAGCTCCTTTCTGATTCGAGGACCAAAATTGCCGCTGGGTTCCTGAATTACCAGCAGCATCAAAGACTCCAAGACACCGGCTGCTGAAACGATGGGCATGATTGTGTAGCTGTGTGTAGTTGCTGAAAGTTGCTGGACCTTGCCGTGAACATTTTTCATTTCTGCAATTCAACAAGAAAACAGTTCGTCAATCAATCAATCAGTTAAACAGTCAAACATTCAGTCGGTCAATCAGTTGTTCAAACAGCCTGACTGTTAACCAGACAACCAATTAAACAGCTAATCAGTCCGTCAGACAATCAGACAGTAAGCGAGCCGGTCAGTCGCTCATCGTTTGCGTACCTTTCAAGTCCAAAGTCCTTCCAGTATGAAGCTCGCAATTGAAACCGCTTTGGTCCGAATTTTTCACGTGCGAAGGCCCAAAAGTCCACAACAACGGCCTCGCATTAGCGACAAAAGCTACAGCAGATGCCACAAGCTCCACCTCGTTTTCGATTGAACTACGAGCGCCCCCTACAGTCTCGAATCCGACAGTTTTTACAACAAAGTTTCAAATGTCAACTCTATTGGAAAATCGGGAAACAGCAAGGAAAATAAAAAGTGCGTCAACTTAAAAGTTTTACCTCGTACTATATGTGTCTGGGGAAGAAAAAAAGAAGTACCTGCAACACCCGGTGTTCCCAAGCGGTCACCCATCTAAGTAGTCGTGTTGTGTACTGTAAAACATGTGTATTGGAACGAAAAAGGCACAGGCAGACAGACAGACAGGCAATCAGACAGTCAGACAGTCAGACAGTCAGGCAGTCAGTCAGTCAGACAAGCAAATTGATAAAAAGAATGCCTGCAACACCCGGTGTTCCCAAGCGGTCACCCATCTAAGTACTAACCGGGCCCGACGCAGCTTATCTTCCGAGATCGAACGGGATCGGGAGCATTCTACGTGGTATGGTCGCAGGCATCAACTTCGCAGTTACTAATCATGGGAAGTATAAAATAAATTCCACTCAACTGTTTAATTATGAAAATATAATTATTATATAATTAATTCGCCGGTAAAGTCGGGCAAAGTTATTTTTGACATTGTCTTCAACCGTAAATTGGCTTTTCAGCGTTTCTAACGGCAATGTTTTAATGGCTGATACGGGCTTTCGTTTTATTTTTATGACCTTGAACAAGAACTTACCAGTTAACAGGCAGTGACTCATGATCGATTGTATGTAGACAAAAATGATGCTGAAACTACATCAAGTGAGCATCCAGGCACTCCAAAAATGGGCCATAAATACTTCGTCATTTGAAAAAATGGGCAATTCAGCTGTCTGTCTATCATACTCAGCTGTCTGTCTCTTGTATCTGCCAGGCAATACGGTATTTTGAGCGAACATCCGCAGGTCTAGTGTAAACATGAGCCGGCAATAAATTTTTTTTTTTTAGCGCGGCTACCTCGAGAGTGTACCGTTGCCTCTACCGAATCTGTTTCTTATCTATATCTGTCCAAACTCTTTCAATTTCCAACCTGACAGACTGAAAGAATTAAAATATCGCGGGTGTTTCTTCTGTGCCGCATCCACCTCAACTGTCGGAGCCTCATCGCACGAATTCCCGTTTGTGAGACATGTTTAGTTTTGCGGGTTACATTTTCGGGAGCCTCGCGTTCATAGCCCTGGCAGTTACAGCCGTGAGTTCCGTACTTGTTGCTTTCCCATTACTTCTCTAGCTTAGACTGTTAACTCCATATACAAATATATCTTTACATATAACATACATGTAATATATACAGAGGATGATCCAGCTAAGTTGAAACAGCAGGGCAAATTGAGCTCACACAGACACCGTGTATGTTGTAATTCATCGAAAGAAGACGTGTTCAGGTTTGATTTTCACACACAGTAAACAATCAGCTGATTTTCATTTGAAGTTCAAACGTCTGAGCAAATTAATTCTGAACCAGGAAAACTTGTTGCGTCCTATTGCTTGTCTTTGTCTTGTTATGAACTGTGAGATCTGTATACAGTATATCCCGCTCCCACCGGATGTCTCACCAGGCACCCGTTATCACTTTCCACTTTCCAAATGAGTACATTCTACTTCTTAATGTTTGATGACGAAATTTTGACCGGTTTTTGCTTTAAGACATTAAAACTTTATAGCATGTGTGGTCTTGCGGCTCACAATACGTCAAATCAAAAGTTTGCAAGTAACCTGCAAGTAGCTGTATTCACAGTGTACTGTAAATAATTCCACGAAATCTGCAAAACGACAGTTTTCCTTGTTTAAATAGTACATTCCGGCAAATGCTTCACCGGGCGAACTGAAGATCGTCTTCAACAACACAATCCCCAACTTGCCGGGTAAGAGCCTGATCGGTGTCCTCGTCACCTACCCCGCTGGAGTCCCTGGTGTCACACCGCCCCACCGTCACGCGGCGTCAGCCTTCATCTCCGTCTACGTGGTGTCCGGCTCCATCCGCAGCCAACTGGGCGGTGAGTCCGCGCCAAAAGTCTACCGAGCCGGTGAGAGCTGGAACGAGAATCCGGGTGCACATCACATTGTCAGTGAGAACGCTGAGGAAAATGGCGGCGCATCCGTCCTGCTAGCCACTTTCGTCGTCAACACAGAGGAGGACCAGCTGCAGAAGTTGTTGATACCGGATCCGCCGGCGAGCGCCGCACCGCCGACTGAGACTTCGAGTGCCGCTCGTTCTGCTTCCTTTTTTGGAATATTTTAACTACGACTAGTTTTTAACCAAAATCCCGTCTACTTTTGTTTATATTAACAAAAATAGTGATTTAACATACGCCCAACAGAAGCCTCTAATTCTAAATTAAATGGTCATTAAGTGAACAGTAATTTAAAATTGATGTGTCGGTTTTTAATTGATTTCAATTATAAATAAAAACCACTTTAAAGCAGCGGTGATTTAAGCCTAAATGGAAAAGACCGGCGCTTAGGGGAAAGTGTCGTCGTAGCCAGCGGTTCAATTTACTGTGGACACCGCAAGGGATTCTTCGTGAAACTCGCAATCGGGTTCGTTGAAAACTTACCGTGATCTTCCGATCTCAAGGGACAATTTCTTGCCCTACCAGTTAATTTGATTCACCCCGGATCTTATCTCTTCATCACAGTTTGCTATTGTTTGCTTACAATCAATCAATCAACTGTTTCAATGTGAGCGTCAAGAAATTCCGCTTAGTCAATCAATCAATCGCTGCCAAGTTCCTCTTCAATTTCAACCAATCACGACACAGTGAATCCGAATGAATAGTCAACCGATGACTGGAGGGTGGGGCTTAACTGTCCCTTGAGATCGGGAGATTACGGTTCTCAAGTGCAACGAAAGTTGCGTTTTCCGTATATATGGCCCCAGGTGTGCGTACAAAAGCACTGAAATGCGCCTCAATCTTCAATCAAGCAGAAAGAAAGTTGCGTTTTCCGTATATATGGCCCCAGGTGTGCGTACAAAAGCACTGAAATGCGCCTCAATCTTCAATCAAGCAGCTACCGTAATCTTCCGATCTCAAGAGACAGTTAAGCCCCACCCCCTCCAGTCATCGATTGACTATTCAATCGGATTCAGTGTGTCGTGATTGAGCGTCTTCCTTTGCCGAAGCAGCCGTCAGTCGTCTCACTTTTTCGCTTCCGCCTTGTTCTGTTTTCATACTGAAACCGAAGCATGTTTTCTGATGGCCTGAAAACATTTTCAGGACCTTTTTCGGAACACAATTCACTACTTTTTTAGACAAAAGAAGGTGCTCTTAAACTGCCTGATTTTGCAGGCAGCCAAAAAATGTCCCGCCCTGACAAGGGATTAGTGGACGCTTCGCCGCCAGAGTGAGCAAGTCTTACACTTTCAATCGATAGCTGGGATTTTAGTCTACCTATTGATACCAAAAGCTAATTCGGAGCTTGCAAACAAGATCACGATTTGCATGATTCATACGCCCCTCCTCCTTCAACAGCTCAACAACTGATAATGCAAACTATGGAGTTGATTGGTCTATTGTTTTTAATTGGGAAATGGCTAAGCAAAACAAAACAAAACAATCGACCAATCAATCGCATGGTTTGCGTTACCAAACTAAAAACTTTACATTTAAATAAAAGAAAAGAAAAAATTGTGTTTTAAATAAAATATATGCTAGTTATCTCTTTTGAATAAAATATAAATATATTTTATTTAAAATAAAACGGTCAATTTTCGGCATTTAAATATAAATTTAAATATACTTAAACAAGACTAGACTGTGTCTCTTCGCCAGAATAGAAACTGAACTGGTAGATAATTAGACGCTAATAAGCACTGTATTGTATTTAGCCGGTGCCAGTAAAGTCTACCAGTCGCCGGAACACAATCAGTGAATTGATCTTTAAATTAAAATAGCGAAATAGGAAAACATGAACAAATCCATAGTGCAAAATGGCAAGAAAGTAGTACAGTACACAAATGGCCGCAACACTGTGGCAGAGTTGAAATCGCTCTTAAAATAGACTACAGCAAAAATATGTGGTCCGAGTTTGAGACAAGCACCAATTACTTTGGCCACTGGCCATGTGACGACGAGTGGCGTAGTTGTACCAGTAGATCTCACTCCAGAGCGTGCGGAAGTCTCGGCAAATTTCCCTGTCCAGCGTCGTTTTTTCCCTCTTTTGCCCCGCCCCTCTCTGCCTCCCTATGAAATCCAAATTGTTTGAGCGTCATTACCACTTTCTTTCGAATTTTCTCCCGCTCAAACCAGAACTCGCTTGCAGAAAAATGATTTCTTTAACCCTCTGGTAGCGGGGTGTTTTAGGTATACGGGTAATGCTGGGTCAGCCGAAGTTGGCTTACCTATCTTGATTGGTTGACATGACTAGGGTTCATTTGAGACTTTCCCTGCCCAGATAGTGCCGTACCGCCAAGCGGCACTGTTACGCCTCCACACAACAACCTGACAAGAGCTGACATTTTGCCAATTGGGAATCAAAACATCTTCCTAGTGAGTTCAATTTTTTCATTGCGCTCGCGATTGTTTGTTTACTTCATTTTCAACTGGATTTTATTGGTACGGTCGTTTTTAATTTCGAAACCCGAAAGTTTTGTTTTCAACACACACCGCAATTAACTATACATGCCATTTAAGTTTAAGCCAAGTTTGACTTAATTAGTTCATACCACTTCAAAAGTTTGTTCTCAAAAGTTTTTTTACTTTTCATTTTACGGTTCTGTTAGAGGATCAAAGCAAAAACCGTATCTAAAAAGTCCAAATACTCGGTTTGCTAATCGAGTTTGAAGGAAGAATTAAGCCAGTGTAAGCTGACTGGTACTCAAGAGGGGTTAATGTTGAAATCAATTAGTATTGTCTAATATTTGGCAAATGAAATTTCAGGGAAATCAGCGTGTCAGCTACCGTTCCGACCCCTTGTGAGATAGACTGCGAGATGACGATTACGGTTCCGTTGCGGTGAGAATCGCCAATGAGTACATCGTAATCATCTCGCCGGAGCAGATTACCATAAAGAAGACATCCAAACCAGGTAAGAATGCCCGGATCTGACGTCAGTCGAGTTGTCTAGACGATTCGGTGGTGAACGGTCGACGATTGTTGACTGTTTTTATCTAATCATTGTAGCGCCAATAGCTAAGAAAATTAGAACTCTTATTTCGTCAGTCTTCACAATTAACAGCAGCCTCCTCCGTCGGGAGATATGTCACGTAACACCTGTATCAATTCGAACTCGCCATTAGCAAGTTGCCCCAAGTGACATACGGAACTTGAATCATTCACAGCAGTTTTCATTCTTTCTAATAAAATCTCTCTACTAAAAATGATCAACCACAGCGCCGCTTTATTTGCCGGTTTGCTCATGGCACTGGCCTGTGGAACTGTCACAGCCGTGAGTATATACACAGCGTACTGTAAATAACTCCACGAAATCTGCAATACGACAGTTTTCCTTGTTTAAATAGTACATTCCGGCAAATGCTTCACCGGGCGAACTGAAGATCGTCTTTAACAACACAATCCCCAACTTGCCGGGTAAGAGCCTGATCGGTGTCCTCGTCACCTACCCCGCTGGGGTCCCTGGTGCCACACCGCCCCACCGTCACGCGGCGTCAGCCTTCATCTCCACCTACGTAGTGTCCGGCTCCATCCGCAGCCAACTGGGCGATGAGCCCGCGCCAAAAGTCTACCAAGCCGGTGAGAGCTGGAACGAGAATCCGGGTGCACATCACATTGTCAGTGAGAACGTTGAGGAAAATGGCGGCGCATCCGTCCTGCTAGCCACTTTCGTCGTCAACACAGAGGAGGACCAGCTGCAGATGTTGTTGATACCGGATCCGCCGGCGACCGCCGCACCGCCGACTGTGACTTCGAGTGCCGCTCGTTCTGCTTCCTTTTTTGGAATATTTTAACTACGACTACTTTTTAACCAAAATCCCGTGTACTTTTGTTTATATTAACAACAAAAACAGTGATTTAACATACGCCCAACAGAAGCATCTAATTCCAAATTTAATGGTCAATAAATGAACAGTAATTTAAAATTGATGTGGACACCGCGTGAAACTCGCAATCGGGTTCGTTGAAAACTTACCGTAACCTCCAGATCTCAAGGGACATTTTTTGCTATACCAGTTAATTTGATCGATCCCGGATCTTATCTCTTCATCACAGTTTGCTATTGTTTACTTACAATCAATCAATCAACTGTTTCAATGTGAGCGTCAAGAAATTCCGCTTAGTCAATCAATCAATCGCTGCCAAGTTCGTCTTAAATTTCAACCAATCAACCCTTCGCGGCGGCTCCCTTCGCTCGCTCGCGCCCAGGTCAGTGGGTAAACTCACAGTCGTTTACGCAAACCGATGCTTGATCGATTGATTGAGTAGTGGTATCAGTGCCGCCATTTTCTTACGGCCTTATACCCATGAGTGATGGGGCGCCGAGCATGGGTGAGCGAGCGAGCCCTCGCTCGGCGCCCCATCACTCATGGGAATCTGAATCAGTGTTGCCATTCAAAACTCATCGCCAGTGGTGATTGATTAATTGTCTAAATACTTCAAACACCCGTAGCTCCGCCCCTTGACCTCGGATCAAAATTCGGCTGATGCCAATCGACTCAGAATCATCGAATTAACTAAGAATCATGTTCAAACTTAAATTTGATTAATGGCCCAAAAGGTCGAATTAAAAGTGTGAAAAACTGATTATTCCACAACTGTAACATAAAAAGCAGGAAGAGTGGTGGGCAATCAGCCCAGGGGCGCGTGACTACAGCTGCGCCTAAGAATCGCGTCGCTATCTTGTCTAGATCGTGTCCTACAATCAGCCACAAAAACGGCTGAAGCTTTTCCTCTCACTATCTTGATTTGGCGAGGACCGAATCCGTGCAACATGACTCGGACAAATTTCAGACATTTCCGTAAATTCGGTGTCTCTATTAAAGAGTGTCTTCGTTTGTCGAAGCAGCCGTCAGTCGTCTCACTTTTTCCCTTTCCGCCCCGTTCTGTTGCTTCCTTAAAAAGATCACAAAACACAATCCTATCATGATGATTCATTCCGCCCTCTTTTTCTTCGTCGTTTCGGCTGTTGCGTGCGCTGATGTTCCTTTTACCGGAACGGTTCGGGTACGACAAATTATTGAGAAAATCGAACCGTCTTAAAGATGACGAAAATTTCCAGTAAACTGAAATAAAATTTCTCAACTAAATAACTTTTTAGCAGACTAATTTTTTTTTATGTTTTTACCTTTATTTTTTATTTTTTACATACGTAGAACCACATTCCGGCGGACGCTCCGCCCGCTGAGATATCCATGGCTTTCAAGAACGCCATCCCCAACGACCCCGGTCGAAGCGTCGTCGGGGTCCTGGTCACGTACCCCGCCGGTGGAGCCACGCCCTCCCACCGACACGCCCCGTCGGCCTTCATCACCGGATACATTCTGTCGGGCCTCATCCGCAGCCAGGTGGAGGGCGAACCCACGGCCAAGGTCTACAAGGCGGGGGAGTACTTCACCGAGAACCCGGGCTCCCGGCACATTGTCAGCGCGAACGGCGACCCCAACGGGGGGACGTCCTCTTTTCTGGCCACATTTGTCGTTAACTCCAACGAAACCGAAATTTTAGTCATCCCCGATCCCGTGCCGTATGTGCCTTCCATTTAATCAGAAAACTGTAGTTGCAACCCTTTAACGTGGTGCTAGGGTTCCCGACTTGTACCAGGAATAAATGCGGCATTAAAGCACAGATTTTAAAATTCATGCGGCTGCGAAGTAGATTTCATGTAGAGTACGAGGTAACGCTTTTAATTCGGCTAACGGGCGAAATCGCTTTTAATTCGGCTAGCTTTTTGCGTGACGGAAAAGTGACGGAATTGAGGCTGTAGAGGCGCCACTCGCAGGTGCAGCTCAGGCATACTAGCACACCTTACAGTCTACACACTCTTGTCAGACACACACAGGCACATTGCAGTTGACAGCAGATGCGTTCATTCTTGTAGTGAGAAGTGCGACACTTGCGCCCCCCCTAGCCGAATTAAAAGCGATTTGCCCGTTAGCCGAATTAAAAGTTTTACCTCGTACCCACGCCGGTTAACTGCAGACGCTCGTTTATAACCGTTTTTTCGGGCGAACCGTTTTTGGGAATGGTCTCCCACCATGTGTCTCACCCTCATCAAAGCCTCACCATATAGTCTTGAATATGGCAGATGGACGGACGGACGGACGGTCAGACGATGGATGGACGGACGGACGGATAGACAGACGAATGGACGGATGGACGGACGGACGAACGGACGGATTGACGGTCAGACGGACAGACGGGTAGACGGTCGGACGGATTGACGGTAGGACGATTGAACGGACGGACGGACGGACGGTCAGACGATGGATGGACGGACGGACGGATAAACAGACGAATGGACGGATGGACGGACGGACGGATAGACAGACGAATGGACGGATGGACGGACGGACGAACGGACGGATTGACGGTCAGACGGACGGACGGGTAGACGGTCGGACGGATTAACGGTAGGACGATTGAACGGACGGACGGACGGACGGACGGACAAATGGACCGAACAACGGATGGACGGTCAAGCCAAGCACACTCGACTAACACCGTCTTGCACGCTCCTAACACTCCAGCACTCCGTCTGTCCGTCAGATAACCGTAAACTAGACCGGATGAAATGCTGCTCATGTACCGTCTGTCCCAT
>LRSR01004160.1:0-23225 GCA_001579985.1 Hypsibius dujardini
AATCGTTGTTGCGAACAACACCGAGGAAGGTACTGTAAGTGCACGCTTTCTGCAGTAAAAAGAGCGAGCCAAACGGACAGACAGACGATCGACAGCAGACAGATAAGACTGACGAAAAATAATAACCACACAAATTACAAGTACCAACCCAAATGGGGTGGGCAGTCGACAGGTTCACCTGCATACGGTAGAGTAAGGGATCATACACATATTAGGTAATCAAAAAATCTAAATTTTTTACCCACCCACCCTCGTAATACGACGTAATCATCACAGCCTCTACCCACCCCTGGATCGTAATCACAACTTAATCAATGGTCGACCCACCCCCTCCCCCCCATATACATAAAAAATTTAATTTTCGGGTTTCGTGACCACCCCCCCCCTCTTCGTAATCACTACGTAATCATAGGTCGCACCACCCAAAAATCGTAATCAAACGTAAGCTTTTCGGGTACCGCCCACCCATCCTCCCTTGATTACGTAATATGTGTATGGTCCCTAATGCTAGCAATGCAGACATATATTGGCGAGAGCCTGACTGCATTAACTGACAGGACTGACAAGATTCAGGCACCATTAACGCCAGAATAGTAACAATGCAACGTTGGCTGAAAGCAGTTGCACTACAGAACGGTACGCATTATGTACGTTCGTACGTTCGTACGTTCGTACGTTCGTACGTTCGGACGTTCGACGAAATAGTCTGTGCAGTGATCAGACTATTTCGGTGAACGTACGAAGATTAACGAACCGAGCAATTTCTGGAGTTCTATGCGATTTTCGCGCAGCCCGGGAATTTCGTCGATGCCCTTGAAGAGCTTCTTATTGACGGCCTTTAGCTGACCGCAGAAGCTGTGGTTCGGGTATAAAATTTCGCGTTCGGCCGGCTCCGTAAAGATCGTTATCCGATCTACACAACAAAAAACACTTCCTGAATAACGATCGTTGACGGGAGGCCATAGGCAATCAAGGTTCCAGGTTCGTCACCTCCTGCTTGATTGTCCCCGTACATGCCACTCAACAGCCACCGAGCCGATTCTATTGTCCGCATCATATTTGTCGAGCGTATACTGAAGCGAAAAATGAGCCCAAATAAAAAACGACAGCGACAATTGAAGGTAATCCTAAGAGGCGCTGTGAACTGGTCCGGCGACACTCGGACATTCGGACAAGTACGGTGCTTAAGTCAATCTTGTGCAAAATTGCAGAAGCAAAACTGGAAGGACCGTAGGACTTACTATACTTCGTGAGATTTGAAAGTCGGACTGATGAGCTTGCGCTCCTCGACGTATTTCCTCCGAATCTCTTTTCCCAAGTCATACACTTGCTCCTTCCCTAAGAAAAACAAACACACTCATCTGGCGTAACCCCTTGAACATGCAAAGAATGACGCCCACGGCCAACAAATAGCCCAGTAGGAGGAGGTTGACCAACTCACGCCTACCCTTTGCTAAGTGTGTGGGGGGGGGACATTACCTGTTTTAGTGAGTTGACCAGCCGGAGTACCACCCTAAAACGAACGAGAAAAATTTACAAGATCAACGCTGCTCTTACTTGGGAAGATATTCAACGATCTAATTCAGAACCGTTCCAAAATATTTTTTTATTTAGACCTAATTAGTAATGAGTATAAAAATTTATTTCGCCGGTCAAGCTAAATGAACTTTTTTTGGTGAAATTTCAAAGTTAGCAATTGTCTCAATAGACTTGCTGTTGTGCACCGTCAATTGATTGTTGATTGGCGTATTTTTTGTCAAAGTGATTTGGCTCCTCATTGATTGCTTGATTACGTTCTTCAGCATCGTCCTTCAGTTGGTTGTTGATTGACACTATATCTGCACTTTGGATATACTACAAGGCAGTCATACGGTTCTGAATTCGACCGTTGAATATCTTCCCAAGTTAGATCGAGAGCCACGCCTACTCTCAACCATTGTCAGCAATACTTCTCCTGCCTATCTCATTATCCGTCCTATGCTCGTGCAGGCCTGACTAGCTGATAAAAACTCACTTTGAAGATGATTTTTTGGTACATTTGATCATATGGCCCGGCGGGAACAGGTTGGCCGCGGACATCCAACAGCTTATAGCTGACCGCGGGGAATGATGGATCGCCGAGAATCTTATCTTTGGGCCAATCCGGCTGCAAACAGCAATGAACCAACCAATTATTTACCAAAAGTGGCAGAATTCACCACTTCAAAAACGGACTAATTAAGATTAGGAACTACTGAGGAAAGTCGTAGGTGGGTTGCTATCAATCTGTCAATCAATTAGGCACAGTACACGGCAGTACAGTACATATAATGTCTCGATCATTTGGTGCTGCTTTTTAGACCCACCCGTACATTATGACTGCACACATTGTGCTTCACTGCAGTCATAATATATGGTGGATCTAAAACGCAGCACCAAATTATCGAGACAGTACAGTACATGTAGGAGTACCGTAAATAGGGTCGCGATCGAACCGGGTAGCACATCCACGAATCATTCAATCAACTCGGGTAGCACATGCACGAATCATTCAATCAACTCGATGGATAAGTGATAAACCGGATTGATCGAATCGAACTGATCTCGAAAAACAGCGGACAGAAGAAATATACCAATGTCCAAATTACTTTGCCTAAATGCTGATCGTACAAAACAAGCAGGTTAAAAATATTCACACTACACCTGGTCTAAGAAGCTCAGTATCCGAAGCGGGCTTCTGGCACCGTGCCTGAAGAAGACTTGCACGTTCCGCAACTCCATCTGATTGAGGTCTGGGACATTTTGTCGTTCCTTGACCCGGCCAATGGAGGCGGGAGATGGACTGGCAAAGGCGTCGTCCAGGGGAGATTTCGCGTGCAGAATCTGGCGATGACTCACAAGGTAACATGTTCCGGCGAATGAACCCAGAGCGCCCACTGTACGCCACTTCCACATCATCTCTTGGGGTTGTTGTTTAGGCTTTTCCTTAACGATGAACAGCAAAAAAAAAGAAATCGTAGGAAAACACTTCGTAATCCTGTAAACTTCAGAGTGGGTAAACGAGACGGGTCGGGTCCGGGAAATGAAAATTTAACGCGTGCACAGCTGATCGAAAGCAACGATTACTAGTGCCCGCCCCTTCTAGAGCGGAGCGGGCCGAACCCGGACCCGCGGTACGGACGGCGCATCGGGGGGGGGGGCTGCGAGTCTAAACACAGCAAAGCTCGTGTGTTGAAAAAATAAAGCGTAGGTCAGCGAAAAGAAAGAAACAGATCGCTACACATACATGAACAGACACAGACACAGACACAGACACAGACACAGACAGACGCATAAATAAATGTAATCGCAAGAGGTATGAATGAACTGTGAAAACACTCCTTTTCGTCAATAAAAAATCAACGCAAACCTACAGTCTTGGACACGTGGTAAAAATTAAAACTAAAGCGATAAATTCTGAATTGAGGCGAATGAATGGACTGCTCGTTTGCTGAGTTTTCAGTATGAGGCAAACCCTGTATTTCGGTTCACGTCCAAATCGCTTTTAAATCGGCTCACTCATGGGTAGTCAGTAGTCAGGTCAGGTGCTTGCTTGATTTCTGTACTATGTACTAGTATACTATAACACTCTTCTAAATCAAGCAAACAGGCACCTGCCGTCAACGAGAACCCATGAGTGAGCCGATTTAAAAGCGATTTGGATGTGAGCCGAAATACAGGGTTTGTCTCACACGAGTAGTGTTTCCTTGCTCGCGTCCCATTTGGAAAATTTCCAAAACCTCTGCGAAACTAAATTTATCTTTTCCTGTTAAAATTATCTGGATAAACCAACTCAAATGCCTCCATTTTATTAACGGACTCCAAATTCCCTACAGAATCTACCTCATCTTTTGTCATCCATTCAAACAGTCGAGAACGCTGCCTTTGATTGTTGATTGACGGCCGAATTTCCTCCTTTGTTGTTTGATCAAAAGTTGAAAACCCGCACCTTATCAATCACTCTTGTCCCCACTCTTCACCATGACCGAGACTGTGATGGAAATTCCCCCCAAAGAACCCGATCCGCCAGCAACCACATCAGGCGTTCCACCGGTGGACGGTACCACGAAGCTTGACGAGGAAGGATTAGTGGAGTTTGAAGAAGACTTTCCTGCGTTGGATGCTCCAGCACCATCGTCAGGCACGTCACCTCCATCACGAGGCCAGGAGGCTATCGCCCAACCATCACCAGTGCTAGCGGAGCCTGTCTCTCCCCCGACCGGGCAGAAATTAGTGATTGGCGTGGAGGAGGAAATGGACGTGGACGAGGACATGGAGTACGAGACGGGATTGCTGGACGATTTGGAAGACGAGGAGGAGGAGGACGAAGTGATTACCTTTTCTGTGCCTTCCCCACCGACAGCCGGGGTGGCTGCCACTGCTGAAGCAAAGCCTGGTGATTCGTCAGCGACGGAGGATGATGGGCTTTCGTCGGCGAATGCGGACCAGAATGGTACTTTTTTGAAGGGATTTGCCTTGCGTGGCATCATTCCAATTTGTGCTAAGTTTTGCTCGGGTTGAATGGCCGATTCATTGATTGAGTGGGTTGCTGAAGCCTAAAGTCATCGTTTGATAGAGTGATTGATTGGCTAAAGTTAAGCTTTTTGTTTGGTTGTTGTTTATGAGTTAAAGAGACGGATTGATTCATTGATTGCTAGTCTAAGAAACTATTTTGACTAACCTGCTGGTTAATACAAATACATAATCCCTCAGATGAAGAAATGCGATGCGAAGAAACGTCATGCATGGTGGATATTTTTTCGTTGTTTCAGGTACCAGTACCGGTAGACTCCGTGCACTGAGCATGAATGCTAACCTGACCCTCAACCTCCAGCCTCAACAAATTGCCTTACCATCCTCTCCCTCACGAGACGGTTCCTCGTCGCCGACTATGGGACGCTTTAAAGTTACGACGTGTCAGCCGGAAAGCACCGCTTCCCCACCACGGGTACGTCATGAGAGATGATCACATAAGCAGCGGCAGTGGAATAAAGGGACAACGAAAGGAATAAGTTACTTGAAGCAATCACCTAACTTTCGTGAATGGGTCAGCATGGTTTCTGTCTTTATTGGTCAGATGCAATTGTTTTATAGAAGGATCCGGTCCCGAACATCGTTACACCTCCAGAGCCGGACCCTCCACAGGCGGCCGCGCCACAGCAGAAGGACGAGCGTTTGATGACTCCGCTAGAACGAATGCAGCTCTACATTGACAATCCCAACATGATGTGTCGAAACGGCGTCGCAGTGCAGTACGTCAACTTTATTAAGGACGCTGAAGATCCGGAAGCGTTTGTGGCGGCTAGTGCAAGATTGTTCGATCGGCTAATACAAGATCAGGTATAAATATCCCCTCCCCTCACGAGAAGCTCTTGTTTCAGCTACTCTGTTCCAATGTTATTTTGTTTGAATATCGCAACAATCATATTCTAGACGTCATCTGTCTTTTTAGGAACTGTCGGTTCGAACTGCCTTTCTGGAGAATCTTCCCAGTATTGTGCGGAGCTATAAGCCTGCCTTCAAGAAACTCCGAATGATGGGCTTTCTGGGGGAGAGTATTCGCGATGAGAACTACAACGTCCGACGACTCGCCCAGGTGGCCATCGGTCAGCTGGTGGACTTTGCTCCGGAGCTGATGACACGCGAGACCATCCAGGCCTCGGTTGTGCCTTTACTCATCCAGATCTTCTACGCTGAATCCACGGCCGACTTGATGATTGATGCCTTGAATTTGTTTTGCAAAATGCTGGATAAAGTCGGGCCCGATCCGGTGCGGCGCCTGTTCATCCCTGAGTTTAACAAGCTATGCAGCCATGACATTGCACAGATTCGCCAAGTCTGTGCGCAGAATTTGGTCTTTGGTAAGGTTGGCTAAAAACGGCATAGTACACAGTTGGGCATTTCTTCATGCCTTGCCCCTTTTGCAGTGGTACGATATTTCGCTGTGACACAAGCGGAGGAGTTCCAGGAGGAGGACGTCTACTGTCGTGCCGTGCAGGACAAGATTATCCAGCTCAGCCAAGATTTTGCTTGGCATGTGCGAGAAACAGTCGCCAGGTAAATTCAAGTCATACAAATGGAGAAAATGTTTAAGCCATTCTGCTTTTTGCTACTCCTTGCAGTATCTTCCCCCAAGTGATCGATATCTGCCACAAGAGATGGCCTGTCTTCACTTTGCGTCAGCTAAACCTTGCCTACTCTGCCTTACTGAATGACCAAGCCAAGCAGGTAATTGGTTGTTTTTATTTTTTGGATGTTTTTTCCCCACTTTGGACTCATTGAGGTAGGCTGACACAAGTCGGACGGGTGTGGCAGATATGTAAATCGATCAAGGCAAAGATCTTGTAGCTATCACTACGAGTACTTTACTCCTGCGATTAATGGTTACTAAATACAGATTGATTTGATTGCGGCAAAAAGTCATAGACGGAGCGATCGGGTCTTCGTTCATTGCTCTACTGATTAATGAATGATTGCATTAACCCTTCCAGGTTCGTCGGTGGGCTACTCGCGGTCTGGGACGAGTCATCGCTACCAATGCCGAGCCCGGGAAAACTCGCCTGCATATCTCCTCCAACGGAACCGTCGAATTCATCCCGCCCACCTCCTTCCGATTCAGTGATTCCGACTTGGGTGACTTAGACGGGAGTGCACGTCAACGCTCGAGTCCTTCCACCTCCGAGGGTGATTACCAACATACGCGCACTCGCGGTCGCTCTCAACTAAGCGCCAGCCGATCCACATTGGGCGGCGCAAATCCCGGTCATCTCCATCCCAACAATGGGTCCGATCAACCGCGGCGCAACTACTACAACCGCCTCGGCATCTCATCCCTCTCTCATGCGCTCAACGAAGCGGGCAAGGAAAAGACGGAAGAGCGGCCGGATTTCAATTCGTTTCGTTTTTGGCAGAACCCCATTCCGGAGGTGGCGGTGACTGATGGGAGTGAGGTGCCGGTCGTGCTGGTCACTGATACCGCCTCTAAGCCGGAGGACGAGAGGTCAGAAGGGAAAAGTGATCGCGCTGGAGGATTGGAACCAGTTGATTTGCAAGATGTAAAGGTGGAGGCCGTGGAAGATATGAAAGAGAACGCTGATGATGTATTGAACACTTCGATGGAACTGGAAGATGATGAGAGTGCCCCGCCGGAGCAGCATCCCGAGGCCATCGTTCATGAGCTGTCTGCTGGTGCGCTAATTGAAGCTGGAAGCGGAGGCGATGTGGATGTGGCGGTGGCAGACCAAGATGCGATACGCAATAAGGTTTTGGACGATGAAATCAGCGAGGAGGGCCAAAAAGTGTTAGGGGAAGTCATTTCTCATGAGGTATGCAAAAAGAAGCTGACATTTTAAAGCAGTCATCCGATGATTGAGCCATTGATTTTGAACCGTTTATTTTTAAATTGACAGTTACAGTTTTCTGTTCCAACATGCTTGCCATATTCATGGATGTGAACTACTAACATTACGGGTTGCTCTTTCGTTCTGCTTCTAGATAACGCCTGGCACAGATGGCCAACCCGATATCAGTCCGAGTCATTCGGAGGATTTCCCGGAGTTAACGGAGAAAGCCCTCGAGAAAATGCTGTCGCCCGATTCGGATGATACTCGATCCGTCAGCTCGGCGTCGTCTAATTCCCAAGACTTGGCAGGGGTGACCTTCACCATTCCTTCCTCCGTGCAAACACCCTTCGCGTCGTCCTTCGAAATTGACCCCTTCATCATTGAGAAGCATAGACGGCGAGATCGTGCGGTGGTTGCTCAACTGAAGGAGGCTGGAGAGCTGGCCGGACATCTAGAGGACATTCTCCCAAATGTCCAGTTTCTGAGGTTGGTGGTGGATTTTCGCGATTTTGGTGTTTTCCTCTTCCTTTTTATGCTCTATTTGGGAGAATTTCGATCATTACGTTGTTTTCTTCAGGGAGTTTCTTGCCCTCGCGAAGGATAGCGACCGGGATACCGTCACACAAGTTGCAGTCGATTTCCCGGCCGTTGCTCTGACTGTCGGTCGCCAATTCTGGCCGGAACTTCAGGAGTGCCACAAGATTTTGGCCACCAACAACGTCATTCAAGCCCGGGAACTCATCGCAGCATCACTACCCCGGATCGCGGAAATCATCGGCTACTACCACACCGTTGTCGACCTGGTACCGCTGGTCAGCGAGTTCCTCAAGGACACGGACGGCGTGCGGCTGAATATGATTGAGAATTACTCGGCCTTCATTATGCGTATGCCCCCGGAGATCCGTCCCCTGCACTTGCTCAGACTGTGTGAGTTTTTTACGCCCGATGAAGAGAGGAATTGGCGGTACCGTTATGCTTGCGCGGAGCAGATTGCCCATTTGGCCCTTTTGTTCCCGCCGAAGCTGGTGGTGCGAAATCTCATGGATGGAGCGTGGTTTTTCGCCAAAGACAGGTGAGACAGGTCTTAAAACAGGCAGACCTTCCTAGCGAGAGAACGGGATGACCGTTCACACAAAATATTTGGGCTGAACTCAAACAGAAATCAGTGAGTCTCACTTTTTTTACGAAATTTTTGTTGTTGCTGGATACCTGATTTAACTGACTTAAATGGTTTCCTGATCTCTTTGAAACGACGTTTTTTATTCATAAGTTGATTGATTTATTTTAATAAACGAACACTCAAGCGTTTGCTCGTTTTGAGACTTTTGAAAATTTTATGGAGGTCTTGTTCCTTGAGGAATCGAGATGCCCTTATCGCTTTCGTAACTATTCTACTCGATGACCATTATGGAGACAAATTTTGTTATACATTTAATTGCTGTATTTCCTCGATAGATAGCGACAGCGCACGAGCTGTGTGACGCTAAATTGGTCCCTATTAAAATATATTCCAGAACCGGAAGATGAAGAGTTGGGACACGAGGCAACGCTTCGAATGATTGATTGATTGGGACGTTAGGCAAAGGAGAATACTACGTGTGCGCTGTCGTTATCTATCGAGGAAATGCAGTACTTGAATTGAATGGAATGTTTTGCAGGACTGCGGAAGTTCGAAAGAATTCCACCATCGCGCTATCCTCCATCTTCATGCGGATCGAGCAGCAGCGGGACCAGGCGAGCCGCAACGTGTTCCTTCAGAAACTGGACCTCTTCCTCCGCAACGAAGATTTTCGCTCGCGTCAGGTGTTTGCTCAAATCTGCGAAGACCTCCTCTCCAAGGCGGCGCTCAGTTTCGAGTCCTTCTCTCTGTACTTTGGCGACCGATTCTGGCCGCTCTTTGACAGCCCGGTGGTGGCGGTCCGGCTCGCCGCGGCGCGATGCCTCATCTACATCCCGACCAGCGGGCGCAAGCAGACCTTCTTCGGCAAAGCCATGGAGAAGCTGCAGCGTGACGAGAGCCGGACAATTCAAGAGATGTATACGGCCATTGGTGCGACAGCCAACACGGGATCATCCACCGCTGGCAACTGACATATTTGCTTACTGCGATAAATCTTATATCACTCTTCCATTTGTGTGTTGAAAAAATACCGCTAATTTCGGCGCAGTCGTCTTTTTGATATGCTTAATTTTTAGGTTATATCTTCCATATACCTTTCAGGAACGTGCTGCCGCATGGCGTAATTTGCCTTATGTTTTTAGGTTATTTTATCGGGGCGCGTTTGATCGTTGATTCTGTCTGGACTTTAGTTCGTGGGTACTACTTGCCGATTCACTGATACTCGAAAATGAAGTGGAACCTTTTTCATCTAAATAAGGTGTCTGGGAACAGCAAAGCAGGTTTAGGGACCAGACAGTAAGCGGATATGGTGTCTGGGAACAGTAAAGCAGGTTTAGGGACCAGACAGTAAGCGGATATGGTGTCTGGGAACAGTAAATCAGGTTTAGGGTCCAGACAGTAAGCGGATATGGTGTCTGGGAACAGCAAAGCAGGTTTAGGGACCAGACAGTAAGCGGATTTTGCCTGAATATACACGTACGTGGTTTACTGCCCTTACTTGTGAAGATGTTCAAAGGTCAAATTCAGAATCGCCCCTCACTAATTTTTTGAGATAGTTTCATATTTATGATGAACAATAAATTGAATTGAACAACGAAAATTTATTTCACCGATGTAATACCAGGGAATGTTTTTTTGGGGGAATTTCAAAGTACAAATTATCCACCGCAAATCAATTGGTGGATTGATTGGTCCATCACTCGTTCAGTTGATTGATTGATCGAGCTGATGTTCTACCGGTTGGATTTATCGACTGATTTTGGTTCAACGACAAATTTTACTTGGCGACTCGACGACAAAGAAACAACAAAACAGTTTTCAGTTGCACTGAAAAAGAGCTATACTAATCAACCAATCAACCAATCACTTTGTAGTGGAACTCTGCATTGTCTTGGTAATTTGAAACTTTTAAATTCCGCCGAAAAAATTCTCTGGTACCGTACTGGCGAAATAATGTTTTATATTCATTATAAATATGAGACTATAAAAAAAAAGTGAGGGGCGATCCTGAACTTGACCTTTGAATATCTTCCCAGGTGAGATGATTGTGTCTTACCAGTTCATTTAGCGCATATTGACCATAAATATATGTATTTACATGCACAGCGATATACATAAAGCATGCGAATAAAAGCGTATGAATATAAAAACCGTTTCATGGATCTGCAGCAAAATTGACCACACCTTGTCCTCTAACTGGTGACATATCCTTGAATTCCTCTGTGAAATTAACCATTTCCGATCCATGGTCGCGCGTGTATCGCTCGTTCGCTTCACTGACAGACAGCTGACCCCTAACCCGTTTGATGTCGCTGAGGGAACCACCAAAACCGTGACTACCCCCAAGATGACTCAATCCATCCGCCGTGGAAATACGCTTGCCGTCCAGACGGAATCCCAGAGTGTGAGGACTTTCCGAGGGTTCCGGTGCATCCGGCTCGGATATCACAAGCATGTAACCAACCTGAAGTGACCACAAATAAACAAGACGTCCCATGGGGGAGGGGGAGGGGAGGGGAGAGAGCGGGCTAAAAATGTGTATGTATGAGTAAATATCATATACGCACATGGCCACAATTTTGGGTGGCAGAGTTCGAGCCATCAGGGTGGTCTGAGTTTGAGCCACTCTTGGCTAGAACTTGCCACTGTTTTCTCCTGGATCTTTGATTTGATGCCCGGCCAAGCGGAAAAATTGGATTGAGCAAGCTGCTCCCAATTCCGCCAAAGTAAACAAGTTCAATCAATCGATCAATTCATTTAAGGCTGCATGGTCATCCGTGTTTAAGAGCGAGTGCGCGCGGGGACTTAATTCGGCTCGAACTCGGACCACTCTTTTTGGCTTAAAGTCTGCCACTCAAAATTATGGCCACGTGTGTACGCACTTCGCCCATCTCCACAAAATCTCCGCCGAGGGCCTCATCGGTTTCCGTTTGCCGAATGCGACAACAGGGAATTAGATTGATGAAAAACAACAGTATGATGCTGACGACGAAGGACCACGCTGCCTGAAAGCAAAGAGCGATAATAATTCATCTGCAAAAGCATACGTAATCTACAGGCATACTATTGCGGCGGATCCTCCGAGTTGGTACGCCACCTGAATCCAGTTCCATTCCATCCAGCCACCTGTTCAATATTTATATGTTTTTATCATGGTGTAATTCCGTGGAGGATTTCCTGAGATGCCATACCGTCGATGTCTGAGCCATCCAATTTTGCCACCCATTTTTGAGCAAAAATGCCGGTTAAAATATTGCCCAGAAAGCCACCGCATCCATGGACGCTGAATGCATCGAATGAGTCATCGAACCCGAAGCGTTTCTTGGTGCGGCACCACAGATCACAAAGAATCGCCACCACGACACCGATGACAATAGCCGCCCTGAAAAAAGTAGCTGTTAGACGTGACGATTCTTGCTGTCTATCAAGACTGCTTTTACTTAACAGCTAATCTGTGCATGATAATTACCAAGGCGCAACGTAACCAGCACCGGGGGTGATGCCAACGAGACCAGCGACCGCACCGCAGCAGAAGCTCAACGCTGACAATTTTCGCGTCCAGATATAGTCAAACCAGATCCAGGCGAGACCACCCGCAGCAGCGGCAATCTAAAAAGAAGTATCGGAAAAAAATAAAACCTTAAGTTTAAGACAGCCAAGCGTATAAATTCAGTGACGGACCGTTGTGTTAGCAGCCGCCATAGCTGCCCTTGTGTTTGCCGCTCCCGCTGAGCCTCCGTTGAAGGCGAACCAGCCGAACCATAGTATTCCGGTACCTAGCATGACGTTGACTAAACTGTGATGTTCCACGTGGATATGCTTCCTTTTGCCGAGCATCAAGCAGTAGGCTAATCCGGAGAATCCCGACGCGATGTGGACTGGTCCGCCACCCGCGAAATCGTAACCCCCAATGAGGCAAGGAACCGTCCTAGAATCGATGCTTGAAATGCAGGCAAAGTTACGAATCCATCCGTGGTCCGCCCAAGTCCAGTATGCCACGAAATCGTAAACTAAACTCGTCCAAAGCACAACGAATAGCATAGCGGGAACAAAACGAGTACGTTCAGGAACGGAGCCGAAGATGAGAGCGGCGGTAAGGGTGGCAAACTGCATTTGGAATACCATAAAGGCGACGGAGGGAATTTGTGGGGCGGTGTTCGGGAAAGCATGGCTTCCGAGTGTATTAACAGCTCCCATTTTGAAGTCTCCAATAAATGGTCTACCAGCAAAAGACAAATAGTACAGCGTATATGAAACATCCAGTTTGACAAGATGTTGCCCACAAACAACCCATCGACACTTCTGAAAAGTTCAAATGCAGTGACTTATCCAGCACCTCAGACAGGCGAGCAAGCAACTAACAACTAAGCAAGCAAATCAGATAGGTCAATAGCTAAGAAACAAATCGACGACTGTTGTTGTCTGTCTGTCTGTCTGTCTGTCTGTCTGTCTGTCTGTCTGTCTGTCTTTTTATTTGTTTGTCTGTCTGTTTGTCTGTATATCCGCCTCTGTGTCCCCGGTCTTTCCAGCAAGGTTACATAAAACGAAACATACCCGCCAGTTTCTGAGAACGCCAGGCTAAATCCAAAGAGAAAAAATTGGATTGTCACAACTGCCTGCAAATAAGCAAACCGGATGTGAGCGTCACTATCAGGCGACCAGGCGCGCCACAGCCGCGCGCGCTCAAACAGCTCAGTCATTGTTATTAAGATCTAAGTAATTCCTCCTAAAGAGCAATCGAGCAATCGAGGAGTTAATTTGTGGCATTTTTTCGGGAAACATACCATGGTCAGCATGCAAAGCATCATGAGTGACAACGCGTTGTTCGATTTGGAGAGGCCGGAATAGAACAGGGCTAATCCAGGGGTCATGACGAAAACTAAGGCAGCACCCCATGCTATGAATCCGGTGGAAGCCGACCCGGTATCTACAGGCATAGTGTTGTTCGTTGTGATGCTCATGTTGTTCGACATTTTCCCGCTATTTTTTGTGAGGAAGTTATGTCCGGCTACTAGCTGTCGGGAAGAACTTCAGGAACCGGAAGTTGTTGACCAATTGCTCTTGATTTAACTTGAAATGAAATACATGTTGCTCCGAAGACAGACTGTTACTGTTTGTCGAAAAATGTTTATTGAAGGCAATAATATTGTATTTCCCACTGCTTGTGCATCCGACGTTTGCCTTTATGATAGACAGAGTATTCCAAAAAGAGTGTTTATGCAGTTTAACAATCTTTAGCGATGAGTAGAGTGCATGTGACGTGTCTATTCACAAACTCCGCCCGCGGCTCGCGTACTTCGTAAAAGCCGTAATCGTAGGTTCTGCTGAATTAGGGCCTATTTCCTAATTGCTTTTACCAGCGAGAGTCATGAGCTTTGCCTACTGAATGAAACTGCCAAGGACGGACAGTGATATTTCTCCGATTACGTTCAACAGTTTTTCATAACCTAAATGCGCAACGCGAGAGAGCCAACGCTTTTTCAGGATTGTCGTGACCACCTGCTTGGCCTCCTTTTGCAGCAAGCTCAGCGCCACTTTTTGCCGAAAGCAATTTCAATAAAAGCAAGTACGAGCAAGTCTCGTACTCTATTGTTTTAAATATTTCAAAAGCCTGTGCCGAGGGCTGCGATAAAATTAGGTCTGTCAAACTATGAATTGTTAAACTATGAATGCACCCGTTAAACGCAATAATCATTCTCGCCGTCTTAAAAAATGACCGAACAAAGTGTTCAAGCAGGTTCGTGCAGTACTTGATGCAGCATTACATGACAAGTCCTTTCATTTTAACGCCAAAAGTTTTCCCTTCGCTGATTGATGGTATGATGGTATTGATGTCTGGTACCAGGAGATTTTTTCGGTAGAATTTCAAAGTTTCAAATTACTTGTCTAGTGCAAAGTTCCACTGCAAATCAATTGATTGATTAATTGATTGATTGGTCTAGCATTCTTTCAGTGCAACTGATTGATTGATTGCGAAGGTTTTACGCACCGCGTGTAATTGATTGATTGATTGATTGGCCAGCTTTTTAACTTGACGAATCGATTGCCTTATTGAATCAATTTTGGCGCAAAATCATTCGATTGACTGTTTCATTTTACATCTTAACGATCAGTGCTTTCAATTCCATTTTCAATTTCAATCACTAACCATCGTCAAATAAAGAATGTCCTACGCCAATCCTTTGAACATGATTCATTTGCTAATCGACGAATATAAAAAGACATACACGCACGAAGCGGACATCACAGATGCGGAAGTGAAGTTAAAAAATCAGGTTAAAAAAAAACCTTCAAGATGAGCTTCGCGGGTTCAGGATTGACCTGCGTTGCTTGCTTCGGAATTGTTCTTTTCTCCATATTAGAGTGGCTTTTTAATAGGTTTGAAAAATTTATAGATTAGAAATTGTTTTGTTGTTTCTTTGTCGTCGAGTCGCCAAGTAAAATTTGTCGTTGAACCAAAATCAGTCGATAAATCTAACCGGTAGGACATCAGCTCAATCAATCAACTGCACTGAACGAGTGCTTGACCAATCAATCGATCCACTGATTGATTTGCAGTGGATAATTTGCACTTTGAAATTCCGCCAAAAAAATGCTCTGGTACCGAAATAAATGCAAATGCGAAATAACTTCATAAATATGAGACAGATTTATCATCTACGTAGATATGGTATGACCTATTTCCTGTGTTGATAATCCCCCTACAGCTGGATCTATTTGTGTGCTTTATTCATAAAGAATGGGAATTATTGTCAGACATCTGTAGACATATTTCAGCGCATGCAGCAAGTGCTGTTGTGTGCTTAATTCTGTGGATGCGAAGAATCTTCGCAGAAATGTACGTACAATTTCTTCTGACGACGCCGTAAATTCAAATTGATAAATCCAGTACGAACCGTTAGTCAAACGGATACGATTAATCTAGCACGTTTTGGAGGTTTTGTTGCAAAACGAACTGGAAGCATAATGTTAAGACAAGCGCGCGCTCTGCCTGGGATCGGATTTCCGCGTACAATAGATCATGAAAAGGGTTAAATAAACTGCCGAACCTAAATTTCGCGGCTCGTCCAAATGAAATCATTATGAATTCCTGTAATATTTCCGGCTCTGTGAGGACACTCAAAAGCTCAACCCTCAAAGCATCCTAAAGGATTTAATTCCTTTAAGTGCATCCTGTAGCCCACATCGTACCCTTTATTTCAAACCCAGACAATACCAACAGGAGAAATATTTAGGCAAGCCATAATGCATCAGTCATTGGTGATCACAACCTCCGCAGTGGGTGCAACCCTTTCTTTTCAACCTTGGATGGATGCAACCTTTTCAGCTATAAAGTGACTGCTCAGTTTAGTCGATACCGTAGAAACAGTTCATACTTCTGGTATCATTTGGCTCTTCCTAAATGAATCTCACAAATAACCTGACCGCACACGACCTTGACCGTAGCCAGCTGGTCTCATCATTGAACGGCACCGTCAAGTCATTCGCCGGCGACCGCGGCGTGATCGCATGGGAATACCTCACCGGCCTCGTCTGCGCCGTCGGAGCGCTGACCAACATCACCATCCTGCTTATAATTCTAAGGTACCCGTTACTGCGAAAGGGCGCCGGACTTTTCATCGCTCACCTCCTCGTCTGTCACTTGGCCATCTGTGCGGTGTGCCTGCCGCTCGCCATCCTCCGCATCGCCAAGGTCACCACTCCCAGCATCGGTCTGCAAGACCCACTGGTCTGCCGGCATCAACACGTATTTCACGCCACTTTCAACACCCTCGTCAACTGGAGCGAAGGCCTGTTGGCCGTGAACCGTCTTGTCGCGATCTTTCTGCCGCTGAAATTCCCGTTGTTTAACCGTCGTCCCGTGCAGTGTGCTTGTCTGTGTGTCTGCTGGGCGGTCACTCTGGCATACTCCCTGCCGCCGCTGTATGAAGACTTGGCAGTGTACAAACTCAGTTCCATCGGGACCTGTGCATTCGTGGCGAAAAGCGCGTTCTCAACCGCCTTGCTGTCCTTCAACGCGTATTGCCCGCTGTTTCTGATGGCGATGGCCGGCGTGGCCATTGTCTACCGCGCGAACCTCCCGCGCCGCCGCTTCCAAACCACCGAGGAGTCTAACCGAGTTTCCTCAATCACGCCCAGACAAGCTAAGGATAATCTGGTCCAGCTCAACTCCAACGCGAAGCGACAAAAGCGAACCACGCGAATGCTGATGACCTCGTTCGCGCTGAGCCTGTTTTGTCAGGTGCCGCAGTATATCAGCCTGCTGGCAGGGTACAGTGCGGCTCATCCGGAGATTGTGCTTTGTTTCTGGTTCATGCAGCTCATTCAGTTCACCTCGACACCGGTACGAGAAGGCTCACCCGTCTGTTCCCAGTAGCTGCAGCTTTTATTTTGACACGTGTTTTCTCGTTTTTACAGGTGATTTTCTTGAAGATGAACAAAGACTACCAGCACAAAGCGGCGGTCTTTTATTCGTGCATTTTCAGGCCGACACAGGTTCAGCCGCGGGTTAACTTGTCGCTGGTATTACGTCCAGGACGTTCGGTAAAGGACGCTCGAGAGAATACGGATTAACTGGGTGCAAGACAGCGATGTTTCATTCTACCCTTTCTGCATTTCTGGGAATGATTTGTAGTTTCAAGAAAAAAGTCAGTCAGTTTTTTGTATTGGAACCTTCTCCAGTGTAAGCTGTCCAAATAAGGTGATGTTTTTAACGTTTTTTAAATTAGCACTTTTAAATTATCTCTCACACCTCTCTACTGTACGGTACTGTAGAGTCTCGACTATTTGGTGTCAGTTTTTTAATGAACCCATTATACTACGACTGCAAGGTAGCAGTCTATGCAGGCATAATATACGGGTGGGTCTAAAAATGTGCACCGTCGGTCGAGAGGTCGAGTCGGTCGAAAGGTCGAGACTCTACGGTACCTTAATTGCCCAATTCATAAACATTCATAAACGTGAGGAAGCAAGTTTCGTCTGTTCGGAACTAATTATCAGCGCTATAAGTAACAGTTATGATGTTAAGACAAATCTTCCTTTAAGAGGCTAGAAATTGCTAATAATTGTAAAACGAATAAATGTTCTATAATACGACAAATCAAACTTTCGCGGGCACTGCCGCCGAATACACACACAGTTGACTTCACTCAGGCATCGCTACCCTAAAGAGCCCGCACTGACCACTGGAAGTGGAGCTACCCTTCCGCGCCACCGTCGCAGGATCATCTACAATACGACTGCTATGGTCAAGATACTCCTTATTTTTGTCTAGTTAACTATTCTGTACCCATGTGTATAGATATTCTCTTGTTCCTATTGGTTCTTCGTGGCTGAACCGCCACTGGTCAGTCTGGTTCTCTTTCTATTTGCATTTACTACATATATACTTTGATTTCTCGTGTTGTAAGATTATTTAAGGTCGTTGCTGCTTACTTTCAAAAAACAGTAATATGAACTGCCACGATTATAACGGTCAGTTTTTACACCGTGGCAGCGCACTCTGCCTGTGTGTGTTGGCTGAGTGTCAACTCACGAAACAGGCGCGTGTGACGGAAGCGGGGCTTAACCGACCCTTAACTAACGCTCGTAACACGAGAGAAATGATTAGGTTGCGGTGTTGGGTAATGGAATTCGGATGAGTCCGAATACCCCCGTTTAATGTGAATGATCGCTGTACCAAGATGTGGGACGGGCGGGAGGAAACCTTTCCCCGAAAAAAGAAGAACACGAAATGATGATTGATCGAAGAAGGGGACTCGCAAAGGCAGACCATATACATATATCTGTACAGTGGATGATGGTTACTCCCGGCATGACCGCCGCGGCGGCCGGCCCCGGAGAGGGGCGCGGTACTCGTACGTACATTCGGCCAATCGAGGGAGAAAGAGAAGACGCCTCGCGCGCGTTAACATTAATTTGTAACAAATTCCCGTTATAATTGTGGCAGTACAGTAGTAGTAGTGGTGGTGGTCCGTATCAGTATTTTAGTTCGATGAGTGCTATTCCATCAACCGCTACACATACAACCACAATTACGCGTAGGCGAAGCAAAATCATTCAACAAATTGATGAGACAAACAAAGTAGTTTCGATAGATTACAGTTACAAATCGCGCAATTGATGCCTTTGATTTTTGCCTTTTTAAGCATCCCGTGTTCAATTATCTACTGAAACTCGCAAATATCAAATCACCAATTATCAGTGAAACTGGTCAGACAATGCGAAACGATTGGAGCAAGTCCAGCTCCTGATAGCCTTAGCGAGCTGTCGATCAGAAGGCAGCCGATTTTGAGCTCCAAGGCTCCGATTAATGCAGGATACAGATAAATGTAAGGGAATTCCCGGGGGAAGGACACTACAATTTACAAGACCAGCCTCTAGTAGACTTTGATCCTCACAAACATTTTAAAATTAAGGCCCGCAGACGGTCAGTGTGCATGGTTGATCCATCAGGCAAGATCCATCAGCCGTACCCAGCCTTCCAATTACAGGTCACTCTTACCGCATTGCCGACGATTAATCACTCGAGCGGTATGAAATTACAAGAGAAAACCTTCGCATCATGGTTTATCGATTTCCTTGGTAGTTCGCCTTAAATCACGTGGAATGCAACCCTTCGAAGCAATACCGACAACAAGTGCGCCTACGCGCACATTCAACTCAACTCAACATTCACATAGTCTGCCGTTGGACACTCGGTTCAATCGTGCTTTCCGCATCTAAAAGATCCGCACTTTCAAAATTGCCACGATTTCTCATGCAGCTTTCATGGACGAGTCTTTCTGCATGGTCCCGTTCAATCGATCAAACTTAACGGCTATCCCAGTCCAGGACCCCGCAATCCTGGCGTGGAGTTACCTGACCGGTGCCCTGTGCATGATAGGCATTGTCACAAACCTCACCGTGTTATCGGTCGTCTGTGCCTCACCGCAGCTCCGCAAAGGTGCCGGAATCTTTATAGAGCATCTCCTGTTCTGTCATTTAGCTTTGTGCCTTATAGCATTTCCGATGATTATCAGCCGCGTTTATGAAACAACAATAACAGCAACGACTAACATTCCCAGCTGCTCCAGCTGTCGCTACCAACACATCTTGCACGTTCTTCTCAACAACCTCGTCAACTGGAGTGACGGTATGCTTGCGGTGAATCGCCTGGTGGCAATCTACTACCCTTCCAAATTTCGCACCTTCAACAGACGTCCGGTCCATTACGTCTGCATCGTATTCTGTTGGCTCTGTACTCTGGCCTACTCGTTTCCGCCCCTTTTCGGCCATCTCGCGCAATACAAAATGAGCCCTTTGGGTACGTGCGGTTTCACAAACGGCACACGCACCTTTGTGGTGATAATGTATCTGGATACCTTTTCACCGATCGTTTTGGCGGTTTGGGCCGGCTGGGTCATCATTCGACGCGGTAGGACGCGCAACCAAGTAGCTACAATGCGACGATGTATTCAAAGGGATTTACCGCTGTATGGTCGGCCCTCTCTACCGAGCATCAACACTAACAGCTTCAACGAGCGACAGAAACGGACATCGAAGATGCTGGTGACGTCGTTCGCTTTCACGCTCGCCTGCCAGTTACCGCAATATGTGACAATGTTGACAAACCACAGCTCGCGCCATCCCAGGATGGCCGTATGGTTCTGGTGTCTGGCGGTCGTCCAGTTTGCTGCGACACCGGTAAGAATTGTGTCGTGGAGCTTCACCGGCTTTTGTCTGTTCATTCGTTCATTCAGTTCAGTTCATTCGTTCATTTCAGTTTTGCGTTCATTTTCAGATTATCTTCGTTGTGATGAACCACGACTATCAACGTTTGACCATGGATCTCTTGAAACGATTGCGGGGAGGTAGCGGATCGATGGCACGACCAGTGACCCCGACAAAAACCGCTGCGCCTAATAAATTTTAATAAATAATTAAATAATTAATTAATACGGAAGCGTTCTTACCAGTTACTTGAGTGTGAGTGTGAGGGTGGATGTCTGCCTGCTTGGGAGTAGATTACGAATGACTGTACCGGCGTCGCAGCAAACCCCCTCTCGTACAGTATTCCAGTGTCGGGAATGAATATTTCCAATAGTAAGGGCTGTTGCCTTGTTAAGTCGCTAACAACGAAAGTGGCCATGCAGTTCCTTCCTACGGTACGCCGTTGTGCGTTCTGTTTCCCGCTTTTGTATAGAGGATGATCGAATACGCAAGTACCCTGTCGGTTGCACGTCACTTCATCTGCGTAATGTTATTAATGATGTGTATTGGACACAAACATTTCCAGGCAAAATCCTGGTACAGTGAGTGGGTTTGATAGCCTGATAGATAGAGGATATATAGAGGATAGAGCGGAAGGAACTCAGTGTGATAGCTCGATTCCATTCAGCCTACATGTACAGAAAAGAGGCGCGCCATGTTCGATTCCTCTCGGATATTACAGCATACCAATAATTCACTTATCCTCGGGGGAGTGGAGCTAACTAGCGTACTAAGGAATAGGATTCCAAACAACGCTAATTCTTCTCCATTCATAGAGTAAAAATATATTTAAAATGCTGAAGACACCCAACCCGATTACTAAAGGTAAACGCGAAGGTAAAGGACTTCTTTTGAACTAGCTCATCCTTTTAACAGGTTTACAATACAATTCCATAATACTGCACATGTAGCGTAGACGACCTCTTAAAATATTGCATGTTCTACCTAACTAAACAACTGGAGAACCGAAAGGTTATCCTCGTAGTGCCACTTGGAACACGCCGAAAGAGTTCAAAATAACAGATGCATTAAGAACAGAAAATGCGAAAAGGCAAGCATCTTGAACGTGTCCGTGGGATAGCTTAATCACTTGGATCATTCAGAACCCTCCACCCAGTTGCTCGTCGAACACGTCAACCATACAGTCGTTCGCCATGTCTAAACTGGCGGCCGTTTTATGATCTCAAAGGATATCTCCTGTGGGGTTACACAAAATGATTTACGCGTACAGAATAAATAAACGATCGAAAGAACACCGTTTGGAACAAAGAACGAAGGAACAAGAGAACGAAGGAGATCGAAAGAACACCGTTTGGAACAAAGAACGAAGGAACAAGGGAACGAAGGAACAAGAGAACGAAGGAACCGTAGAACCGGAAACGCTGATTGGTGCGCCACTCGAATGTTGTCCTTCCGAACTATTCATCTTCATTCTTCAGCTTAGACGATTGTTTTGAAAGAGTAAGAACAAATTTTGCTGTAAAAGAGACGGAATTGAGGCTGTAGAGGCGCCACTCGCAGGTTCAGCTCAGGCATACTAGCACGCCTTACAGTCTACACATTCTTGTCAGACACACACATGTACATATTGCAGTTGACAGCAGGTGCGTTCATTCTTGTAGTGAGAAGTGCGACACTTGCGCCCCCTAGCCGAATTAAAAGTTTTACCTCGTACAAAGGGAACGAACCGCACGCGAATGGGTCCGTTTTTTGCATCTTCCTTCGGGTCCCAGGACACTTTCGCTTTCTGTCCATGTTTCACAATAGCTTGGAGCCGTCCTAGGAAAAGAAATGTGTCTAGACAGCTATGCATTATAGGAGAATAAACAAGAGTAAACTAGACTCACCGTTGACATGAAAGTGCAAAGAGGGCAACAGACATGCCAGATGTTGCGGTCGTCCAAGATTCCATAAAAAAAGCTGAAGGCAAAACGAATGTTTAAGGAGCAGATATGTCTGCCAAAAAATGGTGGTTTCTTCGTTTATCGTCAAACTGTTCTGTGAGATGCCACAATGTTTTGCCATCTCTACGGGGCTAACTGTTCGGCATTCCAAAATTCGGCAAGAGTAAAACTGGTTTGTATTCTTGTCCATAGGCAACCTTCCTGACATCGAATAAAGACTACAAATCCGAATTCCTCAATTCATTTCAATTCATGTTTACAAGGGTCTCTTGGGACAATGGCTGACGACACCGCAAGATGCAGGCACAGTGGGGATTCCAGTGCGTCCGTCGAGACATGTCTATGCCCAACGATCGGACTGACTCTTGACCATGACACATGTGCACACATGGCCATAATTTTGGATGGCAGACTTTAAGCCAAAAAGAGTGGTCCGAGTTCGAGCCAAATTAAGTCACCGCGCGCACGCGCTCTCGACCACAGCTGACCATGTCGCCTTTACTCGATTAATCGACTGATTGAACTTGTTTATTTTGGCAGAATTTAGAGCAGCTTGCTCAATCTATTTTTTCTGCTGGGCCGGGCGATAAATCAAAGATTGAAGAGAAAACAGTGGCAAGCTCTAACCAAGAGTGGCTCAAACTCAGACCACCTTGATGATTCCAACTCTGCCACCCAAAATTGTGGCCATGTGTGTATGTATATATATATATATATATATATATTATGGTTTGTATAGTTTGCCGTGGGAAGACTAGGAAAACCGACTGCTAAATATAAACAGACCCGATACTCCACATATTCTGACGTTCCTTCGAGTACCGTGAAGTAGAAAAAATTACCACTGGCTTGTTACGGATTTGACTGACCTGACTTAAGAAAGGCCACCGAACTTGTTAGACCTTTTTTTGCAGATCCGCCCTTTAGTGGGAACCAATAGAAATACCGTAAAGTACCGGTACTTCCGGGTGCGGAAGTCATTTTTTGCACAAAACTCCAAGACAACTGCACGGCGCTAGAAGCACGATATGTCGCTGTAGATAGTTTAATAATTTAGAGAACTAAAAACTCTCTGACGTATCTACTTTT
>LRSR01004164.1:0-21013 GCA_001579985.1 Hypsibius dujardini
AATTGAACGATCCGCTCGAGCTTGATGTTCTTCAGCGGGGGTGGAGCGTAATCGACCCTTGAGATCGGGAGCGTACAGTACATTTACGTATAAGCACCGCCCATCGACTGGCGAGAGTGAGGTCACCGCGTGTTGATTCATCCGGCAAGTGGTGAGGCAGCAATGACCACTGCTTCTGCTCGGCTGCCCATTAGTTGACGGGGTGAAAAGGAAGGCCGGTAAAACATCAGCGGTAGTCAGTGAAACAGCGAAAACCCTTGCGATGAAGTACAGTAACCTTCGGGTTCGCCGAATCGGAAAAGTTGTTTCTGGCAAGTCGCTTACTTCGCGAATGAATTCGGAAAATTAGAATGTTAACACGAGGAGGTCGTTTTCCATTGTGACCGTAAGAATTGACCCCTGTCCAGGTAGTGGTCAGCTAATCATCGGTGAATTTGACGGGCGGAAAAGCCGCCCGGGCAGTTCGCTCTAATTTTATGACTCGTCAATAATTTTTCTGCGGATTTTGAGTTTTCTCTGACAGTACGATTCTCCAACACTCCTTTCGTCGTTTTCGCAAGCTGCTAGGCGGACAGCAACTCGCACAGCGTCGAAATCAGGAAGGGGAACATTCTCACCACTCGAAAGATATCGTCAGTGCGATGGCCGGTTCTGGTCTTTACCAGCATTGTTTGCTTCAGCACCGACTACTTTTACGATGTCCCGAAGTGTGTTCCTTCAATATATGCTAAGAAAGTGGTAAAATAAAGCGCAGACTTCGCATAACTCGCTTAAACAAAGCGACCCAGTCTAATCAAGCAATCAATCATTCGAGGACATGGCAAATCAATCAATCAATCGTAACTTAACGGGTACTTATAAATTAAATAAGTAAAAGTGACCTTGTTTTCGTTGTTTGCATTTCTTGCTGCAGCGTTCTGCACGATCGCTTCATCTACATTTCTACGGTCTGCCAAAGTGGACGGAAGAAGTGTCTGCATCTGACTGCGTGCGAGTTCGATCTGCTGCAGGCTGTTTACGCCTGGTTTGGAGCCTGCATCGTTCCTTTTCCGGGATTTTGGCTGACAAGTTGGGCAGCAGGTGGACGCTCTTCGGATTCAGGATTTTTTTTCCTGGGTTCGTAAGTGTCCCTGCTCGAAACCAGCTTGCAACCATGTCAAATCATGATGCACTTGCAAAGGATGAGTTCAGGGCGCTGCGATTGATTGATTTATTGTGCCGTTTAATTGATTGAATGATCTATTCGTTGGCTGGTTGCACAATCAATGTAAATGAATCATTGATTGATTAAATCATTCGCCGGCTCATAATTAATGCAAATGAATCATTGATTGATTGAATCATTGACCGGTTGCACGATCAATGCGAATGAGTCATTGATTGATTGAATCATTGGCCGTTTGCACAATCAATGCAAGTGAATCATTGATTAACTGAATAATTGGCAATACGCCTTTCTGCTTAAATTTTGAATTGATTATTTTTTCCGCTTCCTTGCAGTGATCTCTTCTCCTACAGCACCCACCTTGAAAACGAGCAGACTGCCTTAATCCTGATGCTGCTGGGACGGTTGATTTTTGGTGTTGGAAACTGCTCCGCCGAGGTGATTACCTCCCGTCTACAGAACTTTTTGATTCCGTGACCGCGAACTCGGCCTGGCGTTTGCCATCTCTATCGTGGCCGGCCATTTAGGCAACGTGACGAATTTCCTCTTTACTGCGAATCTGGCTGATGTGATTGGTCTGCGGAGCACCCTCTGGCTGGGCACGGTGCTGTGCGAGGTCGGGCTAATCGGTGTCGCCGGTGCGGGCTACTACCACACCATTGGTCTGCGGGAGATTGGCCGGGACGCTGGAGCGGAGAGTAACGAACCCCTCCAGGTGGTACATCCCCTGGACCGCCATTATGGGCCCTAAAATCCTCTTCCTTATGATATTCTACCATCGCTACCCACAAATGGCCTCTCTCGTCTGCTCTGTATATTCGACACCTCGCCACGACCTTTATCATACCTCGTCCGGCGTGCCTTCCGCTCGCTCTACCTCTCCTGGAGTATCGTCACCGTCAACTTCCTCATGCTGCTGATGTATTATTTCAACGCCAACTTTTCCGACCTCTTTACCGTGTGGAATTTCGCACCGTTCCCCTGAAACTCATCGGATGGCAAACGGCTTGGTGTCTCCTCCTCATGTCCTATCCGCCCTTCTTAGCTGCCGAAGTCATCATCGAGAGTGTCTATCCTTTCTGTTTAAAATGCTCGAATTCTTTTCAAATCAAGTGGCCCATACCAAAACCAATGCCACTACTCTCGGTTGAGAACATTTCTTCATGAAGAGAACATTTTATTCTCGGTTAGAACATTTTATTCTTAGCGCGAACATCTTGTTCTCTGCAAGAACATTATATTTTTGGTAAGAACATTTTATGTTTGGTGGACATTTTTTTGGTGCGTTGGTGGAACATTTTGTTCTCGGTTAAAACATTTTATTCTCGGCGAGAAAAATTTATTCCCGGCGAGAAAAATGTATTCCCCGTGAGAACGTTTTATTCCCGACTCGAACAATAATATCATTGCTTGGCGGCATCGTCCGACCAATCAGCAATCAACGCACAAAAGATGTGCGATATTTCTGTGCTTCGAGGGCGCAGGAGCGCGATACTTTCGCGGCATCGTGATGCACGGCATGCAGAGTTCAGCGGATTTTGCCATTTATTCACTGATTTTTATCATCCAGACAATGTTCCAATCACACTCTGCCACCACCGCAGAATCACCTTAGGGAGCATTCTCTTTTGTAAAAGCGTATTCAGATCTTCCTCTGAGGGCTTCGGTTTTAGTTAATTTCTTCAAAATACTTCGAGATCCTCTTGGAGTTTGTAGGCGGGAAAGCTGCCGCGCTGGCCCTTGTCTTCCACCCAGGAACCGTTTTGCTGGACAATTAAACCATACGACGTGCCATTCCAGTAGGTGTCTTTGACACGGATTCGATCACCGACATTGAAGCCAAGGCTGATCCCATTGACACCGGCCTCGTTGGGGTGGACGGCTTTGTGGTACAGCGGATTACTTCCCATGTAGATGTACTCAATGTCCACGGAATCGTACCGTCGCGTGGCATCGGGAAAGCGGGTTTGTAGGACTGCGTAGACAATCCGGCACACCTGGAGACCAACGTAATGTATGGCCAAGAGACAGACAAACAGAAGGAGAGGCAGACAGACAGGCAGGGAGACAGGCCGACAAGAAGACAAGACATACCCGGGGCAGATAAACAGGTCGATGGGCATACATGCTGAGAGATAATTTGGCCAAAAGAATGACAGCAAGTCTGATGGGTGGATAGACAGGCAGATAGACAGACACACAGGTCGACAGATAGGCAGACATATTGGCAGACAGACAAATACAATTAAGACAGGCGCGATGATGGATAAACAAAGTGATGGGCAGGCGGCCAGACAGAAATGGTTGACTGACAAATCCGTAGAAGCGCATGCAAAAATTAGCAAGCAAGTTCACAGGCAAACATACGGACAGACAAAAAGGAATGTAGCAAACCATTATCATACATTAGAAGACATCGTGCAGACAAGGTGGTCCGTCTTTGCAAGGAAGTACATATCAGCCATAATGCCTCTCAATGAGTCCTCCGATCTTCTTGTCTCCTTCCTAGCAGACGATTTCGCCGCTGCTTGATTATGTACCAGTGCGTACTGCGGATACCTGAAATGAGAAAAATATTGACCATCTCCAAGTGTATGTCAAATGCATCATCACTGTCCAAGTGTCTAGCTCCTTCATTTTCCCACGTCAGGCTTACTTCATACGAAACTCCACATATACTGACGGAGCATCAGAGGCTAGAAAGACCCGTCTCTGATCCACCTTTTGCGTCAACTCCAACCGGTCGTAGTATTCCTCGACCAACGCCATATATGCCTCCAAATCGTACGCCCTCGCCTCGCTGGCGGTTTTGTCAGACCTTCTAACATGGACCCCGACGATGGGCGACTTGAAGCCGATGGCCTTTGCTCGCTTCGCAAAGAGGTCTTCAAAGTCCGTCTGAACACGGAACAGATTGACCAGCAGCTGACCGATCCACCAGATCCATGGCCGACCGTGAAAGTGTCGGAGACGGTCGGCAAATGACTCTGCCACCCGAAAGGGTTTGAAGTATTGCACGTTGAAGACATCAAGCGGATAGAGGACGGTGTTGAGGGCGTTGTGGGATGCGTTGCGCCACACCGTAAGCGGTTCGCTGTAGGGTGTCCACTGGCACTTTGGACTCGGTGGGACGAAGTAATCTTCCCATCGATTGGTCAGACCCTTGGTGTAGATCCAGTTGCCGAGGCGGAGAATGGTGGTGCGATTCAACGCGAAACTCGCGGCAATGCAGGTGACGCCGTAGTGGAGCTGGCAACCGAGACCGCAACCTTCCCGGTCCATGTCGCAGACAAGTTTCTTTGCACTGGAACAGCTTTCCGGATTCTGCAAAAAAAGAAGCGGAAGGTGTAGGTAGTTCTAACGGGAGTACGCGTGATTAAGGTATCAGACAGGCATGCAGCACTCGAGTATTCGGACGAACAGACAGACAGACGGACAGACGAACGGACTGACTGACTGACTGACTGACAAACAGACAAAGAGACAGACAGACATAAAAACAAACAGACAAACAGATACATAGACTGACAGACAATCGAGAAATTAAAAGAGAAATCCCACCTGCAACTTATATAGCCTTGTCTGAAAATCATCTTCAGCAGAATAAGCTGCTTCCTCGCGCCACTTGTTATGGACTGCACTGATTTCGGTCATCTTCGCTGCTAACAGCCTATCAAATATTTCAATTGGAGACAAATCCATCCTTCATCCATCCATCTGTCATATCCGTAACAATTGTCCATACCTGTTAATGACTGCACTTTCCTCCTGACGCTGCTTGAAATCATACGGAGTCAAGACAGACGCGGACTCCGTCACCGATTGACTTTCGACTATGGCGCCTGAGACCATATCATGGAGGTTCACGAACAGTTTCTGCACGGATCGTAATGTGGGAACGACTTTTTTGGCCTGTGCCTCTTGGTGTTCAGTCGGACTTCGCGGTCTTGCTCGTTGGGGGTCCCTCCAAATCTCCAAGCGCTTCCTAAAATGAAGTTCGTTCCAAGAAGGGTCTGATTTGTCAAGGCCAACCCAAATAACCGCAAGACACGGCTGCATAATTACAGGCAAAATTTCTTTGTACACTATATTTGTCATGTTGTCTGCCTGTTTGCCGCTTTATACCAAACTACTTCGTGGCTTCTCTTCATCCCTGCTGCTCTGTCTGTCTGCCTGTTTGTCTGTCTGTTTGTCTGTCTGTCTGCCTATTTGTTTGTCTGCCTGCTTATCTGTCTGTCTGTCTGTCTATCTGTCTGTATGTCTGTCTGTCCGTATGTCTGTCTGACTGTCTATCTGTCTGTATGTCTGTCCGTATGTATGTCTGACTGTCTGTTTGATTAGAACTCACCGTTGTTTTCGTATGAGCTCGTGCAGTCGGTTCAGCTCAAACCGGAGGAGCTTTTGCTCCATGCTCAGAGCGGAGACAATTTGAATCATCGAAACGTTCCGAGCATGAGTGAAGTATTTCGACAGTACCGGGGTCCGCTCCATCGGGTGGAACCCTATCGATGCAGGCTGCTTGTACCATTGTACTCCTCTGCCAGCAAACATGAGACAACACCCCAGCAGGGTGATCAGAAGGAGAAATCGTTGCGATGTGATGTGTTTGTAAGCGGGTCCGAAGGAAAGGTACATGTTACGTATATCGGGCAGCATAAATACTTGAACCACTCGAAATTAAGGCAGACGCGTCGTGCGCGGAAGTGGCTGTTGAGCTTCGCGTGGTGGAATTGGAAATCAACGCGGTGCAGCGACAGTGTCGTCGTCGGACCACGTTGCCGATTTTCGTGTTACTCGTTTCCAATGAGGCGTTCGTTCTAAGGCAAACAAAACCTTGCCCCTCGTTGAATGAAATCCAGCAGAGTTTCTTCCAGCATGGTGAATGGTGAAAGATGCGAGTCGTTTCAAAGTCTTCCATATGCTCCGATCAAAATAGTGGTCTGTGTACTACACAGCAGATGCGCAAATGTGTTGCAAAGTCCCTTCGAAAAAGCATTGAGAACGATGGAACGTGCTTTGCAAATGTCACTGTACTGCCCGGAAGCTTATGAAAGTGGAGGGTTAATGAATTATCGTGTGTGAGTTCGCTGTAGATTGTGCCGGTAAGTACGGGTAAGAAAAACCGGTTTTGTGTTGTGCGCCGCTAGACGGCAGCATGTACTCGCAGTGAGATGAAAGAGCGATCTCATCTCGCCCTGAATCGTCCAGTGCAAAAAACGCCATAGCAAAACAAAGTGGAACGTTCAGATCAGAAAAAGATAATAACCATTTCCTGTATACATGAACTATGATACTGTAAATGCTACGCAGATCATGATAGATTCTCCAGGATTTCAATATTTACAGTATGGAAAATTTTTTAATTTCGTCAAAAAGGGCTCGAGGCAAATTACTGAACATTCCATCAAACTATTTTTATCATCAGTCCTCAAACTCTTTTTTGACAAGCTGTTCAACAAAAAAGTCACAACTAAGATGGTTTCATATAATAATAAAATCACCTGTTGCTCTTCAAGAGCTAACATGCTCTGATGAGGGATAAAAGGTCTGGTCTGTGTCCATATGAAGAGCCTGGTGAACAAGGCTATGGTGACGGTGACTCTAACTAACGACGCTATCAAAGCTTTCTGGAATTGTCCTTTCCCAGCGTGTTTTCATCATTCTTCCCCCCGGTCATTTTTGGGTTCGATTTTGAAAAAATACATTTGCCTCTTTGCCCCCCCCCCCTTCACCCTGCCAGAGTTTTCCGGATTCCGACTTTCAAGGACCCTAAACGGGCCTCTGGAATCAATAAACGGGTCCCTTCCCGATAGTTATCATTGCGCAGGATTAAGTCTCGACGGATCACCTTTACCTCAATTTAGTCCGCTGTACCACACGTACCGACACCGGAATGACCGTCAGACTTCGGGACTGATCGTCCGCTACTTGGCAGACTGTTCGCCCATAGCTCCAACAGACCGTCCACTACCTGGAATGACTGTTAACTATACTGGCCGACGGTCTGCCTTTCAAATGTGCCGTGCCGTTCATAGCCCGGACTGACCTTCCGTCATTCGGACGGACTGACCGTCCGTTATTCGGACGGACTGTCCACCTTACGATCAGATTGTCTATCTCCCTGAGTGACTGTCAACGTAAAACGGTCTCGCACTTGAAGGGCAGGCTGGTTTTTATATTTAGACAGTCTATTGAAATGGTGAACGGTCAGTTGCAAGACAGCACTGGTACTCGCAATGAATTTAAACTTATCACACGGGCTTCCGACTTCAAAATAGACTCATTTGAGCGGAGCAAAAAGCCACATTAATCTACTCAGATGAAAAAAAAACCCAATTGGTTTCAGACCTCCTTGTCCGAAAATCTTGTTCGCTAATCGAACGAAATGAGCATAAGTGGAAATAAACTCCTCAGTCAATCAGAGGCATCGCACGTCTCAAGCCTGTACTCGCGACTCGCGGAACAGGGAATATACAAATTGATTTTCCGGATACGCATTCCAGCAGTCACTGATGAGAAAGCTGTAAACCAATTTAAACGGAAGCAATGCGGAATTCCAGAGCCAACTTTGCTGTAGGCCCCATCTTGGAGAAACTTTTTCATTTGACCTCCTCTTCGTCAACGGAGTCCTGTTCGTCAAAAATCTGCAAGGAATAACCTTGCTATAAAACTATAGCACACACTCGCACAGAATGGCTGACAAGGAACCCTAGGTATGCTCTCGCCTGATTTCACATACTCTTTCACCACAATAGAAGGCTGGTGGACTACGCTTGATAATGGCGTAGATAAAAAGGATCTCCGTCTGGACAGTTGCGTGGGAAAAATGGATTGCAGTTTGGCTTGACCATTTGGCAAGTACTACATGATTTATTGGGGATTAAGGATCTACAATCGATCAATCAATGCATGCCCACTTTACCTCACAAATCAGGCCAAACTGCTTTTTTTCGGCCACCGTCCTGATGGAGGTCCAAATTATCTACACCATTCTCAAGCGTAATTCATCAGCCTTCAATTGTTTTTGACGACCAACCTCAGCGAAGTCCTCACCGACATCTAACAAGCGATCTCTCACTTTGCCTATGGCATCATGAATCCGCTCAAACGATTCACAAGAAAATTCCGGCACGTCGCAACGAAGACTCAGTTCAAGCTCCTAAAATACAGATGAATATCTTTGAATGCACAAAACTGGAAAAAACAGTTCGGAAACCTGATCCGCCTGAATTGTTTTCAGGTATCCAAATATCAAAGAAGTTTTCAAGTTGTGATTGCATGTGAAAACTTTTAAGTTGACGTAAAAATACTAACTCGTACCTCAAAGTATTCCCAGCCCAATACCGTCAGCACTACACACAGCCGGTCATAAGTGTTCTCCGCACACAGTCGAAAAAGTTCAGGAACTCGATCGCGGGGCGAGAGATCCCATCCAGGAGGAGGAAGCTCGAGCTCGCACACGGTTTTCACTTCTCGGTTGTTATTGATTAGCTGAAGACAAACAAGAGGGCTAAATATAACAATGGAAAAAACTGAAAAGCGCAACAGAGAGACTAACTGTAAAAAACATTATAAACGAACCGAGAGACAATAAAGTAGACATGAGATTCACAGCCGTGCTGATTGAAAAAGATGAATACAAACGACGAGACAGTTGCACAGACAAACAGAGATAAAGAAAAGCAGAAAGGACACAGATTGACAAATAGGCAGACAAGCAGATAGGCCTACAGGCTGGTTCAGAAACAGACATCATACGGATAAAGACAGACAGACAGATTCGCCGGGAGACAGAAAGGCAAACAGACAGACACAGACAGAGCGGGAAATAGACAAACAGACAAACAAATATGCAGACAGACAGACGTGCATAGAGATACAAACAAACAGACAGGTACGCAGACATCCAGACAAACAGATCAGAGAGAGAGACAGAGAAAGTAATTAGAATTCCTTCACCTCTGCCGAGTTCCAGCCTTCTTTATGTCTATTCAAAATCCGAAGGGCGGTGAGCTGGACTGTTTTGAGTTCTTTATTCGTCACATCGTAATACATCCACCGATCAAGGAAAGCAGTGTCGACGATGTACTGCAATGGAGGAATTTTTTGAAATATTGAAGAATGTCTCAGTGTGAAATCGATCAACAACGAAATGAACCAGTACCTCCAGGAACGCCGGTCCGATCAACACCAACGTGACGGCCAGCCGCTCGTACGTTTTCTCCCTGCAGTAGTAGACGATAGAGGCACAAATCAATCTGCCTTTCTCCTCCTGCTCCGGACTTAGAGGAGGCGGTGCCACTACAATACAATAATCCTTCATCCAAGTGTCCACATACTGTGGAGATGTGGGCGTGTCCTAGATTGGAACTGACCTTCCCCTAGCTGACTTCTCACGAGCCTAATCTCCATTCGAAGCTGCTGCAATCCTTTTTCAAGCCGGATCTGAGGGTGCAAATAATAGAAATAGTTGAGATGAAAATATAGCAAATAAATCGAAATAAGAACAGTTGGAAGGGTTTGGCGGGAAGCTCTTTTGCTGGTAAACTGTATTGTAAAAGTTAAACGACTCGGGCAGCCTGATGCTACGCTATGCACTGTACGCACAGCTGTGCTGAGGTTACTTTTAGGGTCGTTGTTTGGGTTCTGGTGGGCCGTAGGGGTAAAACGTGAAAATCAAGCTTTGATTGTTTTATTGTCGTTTATATTTCCGAGCGCTATCCTCTGCATTATGTTGCAGTTCATTCACGATGTCGTTGCCAATACGATCAAATTCATTTGTTATTAGCTGATGTTTATCGCCTCTGACGTACACACCGCGAAAGGAAAGCGCAGTGCATTTGCAATGTGTGGTTGTCCCACACGGCCCACCTGAACCCAAACAACGACCATCAAAGTAACCTCACTTGGGGCATTATTCAAGTGTTGAATTCAGAATCACTTCGAAATGCGTTTTTCATTTAGACCTGCTGTAGTGATAAAGTAAAAATTTATTTCGTCGGTAAAATCGGGCAAGGTTTTTTTTTGTGATATTTCAAACTTTGGAAAACACTGGAAGATTCCATTTTCCTTCGTTTTCACTGTTAAAATTGTGGTTTTTAGAACTAATGTAAATTTTTTTAACGCAGTTCCATTCCAAATTCAATTTCGATTGGCATCACCCACACAATTATCGGAGATCAAAGGGCGGGGTCTCGGGTATTTTTAAAAAGAACCGATAATTCCAACGACGCTTTCTAGATAGTTTATAACTCCGCCCACTGACCTCAGATCTTTTCTTGGCTAATGCCAATCGACTCGAAATTAAATTTGGAATGGAATAATTTTAAAAAGATAATATTTAATTAAGTTCTAAAAATCCCCATTTTTATAGTGAAAATGAAGGAAAACGAAATGTTCCAGTATTTTCCCAACTTTGAAATATCACAAAAAAACTTTACCCGATTTCACAGACGAAATAAATTTTTATTTTCATCCCTACAGCAGGTCTAAATGAAAAAAATATTCCAAGTGACTCTAAATTCGGCACTTGAATAATGCCCCAAGTCAATAAATCAATAAATTGGCTGTTGGCCAATAAATCAATCAATAGCTATACCAATCAAATGTGTGGTTGTCCCGCACGGCCCACCAGAACCCAAACAACGACCCTCAAAAGTAACTTCAGCGAAGTACGTACACTCACTTAAGTTACTTACGTAGTTCTCATCCTGCTGTCGCTTCCGTTCCAAAGCTAACTCCAGGGCCCTTTCCACAACGGCGATTTCGGCTTCTAGATTCTGATCTTCCTCTTCCTCGTCTTCTTTCGATTCGTCTTCCTTCCACGCTGTATAAATCGGCACGGAAGTGGAAGAGCTCGTAAAGTTCCCTGTTCCCGTCATATGGTCCTGCGATCCGGGCTGCCTGTAGAACATGTACATCAATTATATTTGCCAGATCTAGAGATTTCACAAAATTGCGCTTTCAAATCTTAGCTGACTTAATATCAATATCGAGTACAAATTAAAACTTTCAAGTTGACGCAATTATTATTTTCCTTGCTGTTTCACGATTTTCGAATAGAGTTGACATTTGAAACTTTGAAAATGTCCAAAAAGAACCTGGTAACAAGATGTTACCCAATCAAAAGTAGGAATCAGGTTGTAGACTACGTACGAGTACTTGAAAAAAAATTTGTCGGATTCGAGGCCGTAGGGGCGCCACTTGCTCTTGTGCACACGCATCGCATCGCGCGCAATTTGACTTTGACAAAGTAAACCACAACAATTGCGCAAGTTACGACATGTGCGCCCCTTGTTTCCCTCACTGCATCAACTTAAAAGCGATTTTGTCAGTGCGTCAATCTAAAAGTTTAACCTCGTACTAATATATTCTCGTGACTGAAAAATGAGTATAGTACTGTCATATACTGAAAATAAATCGATTTCAAAAATTATAAATCATTTGTAAAATTAATATACTGTAAGCAAATCAAAAAACAATACTGTCAATCGAATTTTCTAATTCATTTTTAAAAATTACCATAAAAATTGGAACTAAATTTATTCGCCGAAAGGATGAACCACGCAAATGCCTCCATCTGCCTCTTCGACTGTCACATTACTTAATACGTATTTGTTGCAGTTCCGAGGTGTAAGCAGCAAATATTATCTATAGCCCTTTATTAAACGAGGTGTTTTTTATCATAATACTCTAATCTGAACAAGCCAAACGTTGAATGGAGTGGAAGTGGATCTAACAATCAACCACATACCACAGTGACAAAACCCCGTTAAATCAATCGATCAATCAACCACAATGGCAAATTTTCGTTGAATCAATCAATCAACCCAAGAAAGCAAAGCGACAAAATGCCGTCGAATCAATCGATCAATCAAGCACATACTACCGTGACATAATTCCGTTGAATCAATAAATCAACCCAAGAAACCCGCGCCACTTCACGCGCGTCGCGTCGGCAGTCTCATAATCCCAATTACTTACAATTTCGGTGGAATCGTAGTAGCGATTCCAGAATGATTCTGAGGCAAATCGGGAGAAGTGACAGGTGGTGCTACGCAAAACAATCAACCGCTGAATTAAAAGTGCCATTCCAAATCAAATTTCCCCGAATGGAAGAAGCCCTTACCGTCAGATGGCGGTGTTCCGGAATCCGATTCGGAGACACCCGAATCTGACGACAAGTCAACACCAAGATTTGTAGGCCTATTCGGCGGAAGCGCCATCTTCGATAAAATCCTAAAATCAAAACAAAGCCTAGATTAAATTTCGGGCCTTGGAAAGTTCAGATAAGAAAAGCGCAATTATTGTACGTTCCCGATCTCAAGGGCCGATTTTAGGTCCCCGAAAACACGTTCCGTCGCTCGCTTGGTTGATCATTCAGATTTACTTAAACTGTATTGACTTAAAACATTTTGATTTCAATCAAGCAAGGTAGCATAGCCTGTCAAGCAAAAACCAACGGGCCAATCACAGACAAATGAACGGAATTGAACGATCCGCTCAAGCTTGATGTGAATTAGCGGGGTGAAACATAATCGACCCTTGGAATCGGGAGGGGGCCATCCACATATTACGTAATTTAAACCGTTACTCAAATTAAATTGAAATTGATTAGCCTGTTGAAAAAGAAATTAGGAAATGAGCAACATTTGCAATTACGCAAAGTAGTTTATACGTACACAATAAATCGTTCTTCCTGCCTAATTCTTAGTACTAAAATATTTATAAGTTGGCGGTGCTCCTGAAAGGACAAACGGGAAAACATAAAGATTTACAGACAAACATGTTCTTACCTTAACGCGTGGAAGGATTCGTGGAATTCCTCTCCACAATAAACCGTATAAGTTAAGACTGGAATTCATGCTGTTGCTGTTGCTTTCCTTGAGCGTCCTTTTCCTTGACTTTGATCAGGAAAACTGGCAGAAGCAATACAATGTTCTTATTATACTAGTACTCGTACACTACAAGTGCGTAGTAGTAGTAAATATTACTAGTAGTAGTTAGTAGTTACTAGTAGTTAGTAGATAGTAGTAGGTCACCGCGTGTTGATTCATCCGGTCAGTAGCAGCAAGGGCGGCTGCTTCTGCTCGGCTGCCCATTGGTTGATGGAGTGAAAGGATAGTATTAGTTAGTATCTTCTTATTTGTCACAATTTTATCTGATCGTCATTTTCTTATATCTCATTCAGAGCCCTTGCATGAGCTCAATTACGCTGAGCTATAAAACTTTATTTTAATAAAATTACATTCATCTTCCTTTACATTAAATTGACAATTTTTTAGTACATAAGCCTCCAAAATGGAATCAGACCGTGAAAAATTATTGAGATTTGAAGTAAATCTTATTCAATATTTCGGTTTGGAAAAGGCGCCGAACCCGACCGAGGCGAAGATAAAATCTGCCATTTCTCAACTGCTGAAAAGCACTCACCCTGATCGCAACAAATCTCCTAACGCCCACAACGAGACTCTTCCTCTTGGCGGCAATTGAGATCATGAAATCTTCAAGCCTGCGGAGAGCATACGAGGAGAAAAGAATTAGATGAGAGCAGGATAAGCGGCAGCAACGGCAGCCACACCCTCCGCCACCAAAACCGAAAGCGGCCAAGCCCAAAGAAAAATCATGGGAGATCGACAAAATATTTGGAGAACGAGTGCGAAATGGAGTTACAGAGGTAAGGGCAGTGGCTACCGACAGACAGACAGACAGACAGACAGACAGACAGACAGACAGACAGTCGTTACTGCTATTGCCTATCCAAATCTAATGCACCTTGTTTGTGCTATACAGTACCAGGTAAAATTCAAAGATTTCAATCGGCGGGCATCTGAATGGGTACCCGCAAATAAGTGCCGTGCAAAAGAGAGCATAGCGGAGTTTTACCGCTTTCGGGAGCGGGAAAAGAAGAGGAAAGCTGCTGCAGAAAAGGAAAAGGCTGCCTGCTCCTCCGATGCCTAGCCTGTTTACAGGACAAATGATGAGGAGGGCAGTGAGGAAAAACTACATTTCCACTGCTCTGAACGTAACTAGAAGTAATGAAAAGCCCATAGTTTCTTTCCAGTTTTAAGCCAACGGTTAACACTTACAACATCCAAGTCCAGTTCATGTTTTGACGATTTTTACTAATTCCATCTACTTTACTTTAAACTTGGCGCGCCATACGCCATAGCCACGTTGCTTGATAAACCTCATCTTCATACAGTACTGTGTAGCGTGTGGCGCCGCCTGGTTGGTTTGATCAGCCTTCGCAAGTCGCAACTCACAAGGGAATATTTACCTGCGTCTGTCCGAATTTTTATCAAATCAAGTGGCCCATACCAAAACCAATACCACTACTCTCGGTTGAGAACGTCTCTTCATGGAGAGAACATTTTATTCACGGTTAGAACATATTATTCTAAATTAGAACATTTTATTCTTAGTGTGAACAATGTATGACCAACAGATTGACAAACAGTAGGAAAGACAGACAGACGGACAGACAGGCAGGCAGACAGGACATACCGGGGGGGGGGGCAGACAAATAGTTCGATGGGCACACATGCTGAGAGGTAATTAGGCTAAAATAATTACAGCAAGTCCGATGGGTGGATAGACAGGCAGATTGACAGACACACAGGTCGACAGATAGGCGGGCATACTGGCAGACACAGGCAAGACAGGCGCAATGACGGATAAACAAAGTGGCAGCCAAACAGACAAGACAGACAGACAGACAGACAGACAGACAGACAGACAGACACATACGGTAAGGCTGTCGACAATAAAGATTTTTTGCGCTGTACTACAGAAGTACTGTACGCCGAGAGAAATTTACTTGCGTCACAAGAGAATACCATGACCAGGTGGCGGGTCCCTTTTATTCTCACAAGTTTACTCCCCGGTTTCCACTTTGAATGCTGGGAAGTTCCCTCTTTATTCGTTCAGCTGATGGGACAGCAACGATACGTATCGTTTTCCTCTTCATATTTTCGATGCGAGTCAACATAATTATGCGTATGCGGAACTGTTTAGCGATGAACAATTAAGTAAATAATGTGCAGTTGGTATGCAGTCCTCTGAAACTTGGCGGCCCTGATCCTATGCGCCATTGCCAAGCCGTGTTCAGTCGCATAGTATTGTTGAACCTGTCGACAGTTCAGTGGATTGATGTGGATTCAGTATGGATTGAATTTTTTTTTCCGGCCAGTTGTAGATTCCACCTGTACGATATGATGCCTGCGTTCGGTCATCGGACTGGCAACATGGTTGTCACGCCGGCGTTTTGTTACGATAAGGACGTCTTACCATCCTACTGGATCGCTCGAATTATCGGTATTCATCGGCGGTATTCATGCCAACTTTCTCAAAAGTCTTCGCGATGGGATACGATCAAAATAATTTTGAGATGCTCTCTGTTAGTCGGGCGCAGAGTTCTTACGTTTGTGTACCTCGCGACATGCCTGTTGTGGGCGATACTGTTCAGTATTTGCGTTTTCAGGTGGGAGAGCCGCACAAAAAGGCAGATTGTAGGCAGACCAAAAGCAAACAGACAGACAGACAGACAGACAGACAGACAGACAGACAGACAGACAAACAGACAAAGATGCAGACAGACAGACGGACAGACAAACAGACAAAGATGCAGACAGACAGAGAGACAGATAAACAGATAGACAGATAGACAGACATACTCACTGACATACTGACAGACAGATCTATGAATTAACCCATTCAGACATTTGTGTTTAGCTACGAAATGGCCCTCTTCGAGAAAGGCAAAATCAAAGGAATCGAACGCGAAAGCAACATCATCATCCGCCTGTTGGACAATATCCCCTGGACCGCCATCATGGGCCGTAACATCCTCGTTCTTATGATATTCTACCATCGTTACCCCCAAATGGTCCAGCTGACCGCCTCCCTCTCTCGTCTGCTTTGTATATTCGACACCTCGCCACGACCTTTAGCATACCTCGCCCGGCGTGCCTTTCGCTCACTCTACCTTTCCTGGAGCATCGTCACCGTCAACTTCCTCATGCTGCTGATGTATTATTTCAACGCCAACTTTTCCGACCTCTTTACCGTGTGGAATTTCGCACCGTTTCCCATGAAACTCATCGGATGGCAAACGGCCTGGTGTCTCCTCCTCATGTCCTATCCGCCCTTCTTAGCCGCCCAAGTCATCATCGGGAGTGTCGTCGCGTTGGCAGCCGGTGGACTGCTTCTCATCAGACAACTCAACAAAGCCCTGGCAAAACTGCAAGAAGTTCGCTTTGTTCCGCGGAACAACGAATCAAGTCTCGGATTGTCCCACGGAAATGGGCTTAATTTGGATGAGAGAGGTGACAGCAGGGACCCTCATCTGGAACAGCTGGCGTCACTGAGGCTAGCCCATTTTGAAATTGCTCAATATATCAACATGATAACGGAGATCTTTTCGGAACTGTTGTTGGTGGTGATTGCTGCGGATTTTACCGCGGCCGTCGGATATATGGGTCTGTTGATCGGTAGACCGCCTTCTCCCGTAAGATACGCGTTATAGCCTCAAGAGTCAAGACCACAAATTCACTGTCTCCTGTCCCCGCTTCAACGATAGATCGTTTTTCCCGATTTTTCTTTACAAGAATATTTATTTATTTAGATGAGAAAGGATAGATTTTATTTTAGAGTTTCCGATACTTAGTACTCATAGAAAGGTAGAAGTAAGTCAACAGTAGCGTACCCAATTTCAGTCATGCAATTACTAACTATTTTTTGGCAGCAAGTTAAACAAAACTGACCAATGCTTTAAATTTAAAAATTAAAAAAAAAACAATTTTAATCTTCACGTCGACTTCGTTTTGCAGAATATTGTAAGCTTCTATTTTGCGCGGATCTACCACGCTATTGCTACGCTCACATGGATGGGCTTCTACTTGTGCGCCCAATATTGGCCACTGATTATTTTGCCGGAAGAGGTCAGCTGAACATAAAACCGCGTCTCGCGATAATCTTTTTTGCTAACACGTTTTACAACTGGATTTTCATTTACAGGCTGAGAAGACCTACCACTACGTGCAGGCCTTGTCTTTCAACTCCCTAACGCCCAAAACGGAGGTTAGTTGGTTAATTATGCAGACGCTTCACCGTCATCGTGACCGTGGGATCCATCTCCATCTGTGTTTGAATTGCTATACACCGTTCGCCATCTTGAAATTATTCCTGACAATCTGTCTGTCTGTCTGTCTGTCTGTTTCACATCTGCACAGAGATGGGAAAGGGAAGTGATGCACTTTTTACTGGCAACAAAGGACACCCACATGGGCGTGGTCGCGGGAAAGCTGCTTCTCTTCTCGCGGCATCTCAGTGTGACCGTAAGTTAATGTTGTCTAAACATATTCAAAAGACATCTTTAAATGGCCTCCAAAGAGGATTTTAATTTTAATTAGGATACATTATCATTTTCTTTTCTAAGTCACCACAACAAATGGATATTGAAAAGCATTTTTTTATTTAAAGTCACTAAATTTACTTTTAATATTAGGATATTTTTTTTAATTTTTATTTTAATCACTGACAATGAAGCGATGGATCTAGTTGTTTATTTATTATTTTTATTTAAATCCAGATATGTTTTTTAAGCAACTTTACCGCGTCGATACTTGTGCTGTACCTACGTATGGATAGTGTGGACATATGCAAAACCGAAATACATTACGTCGTCAAGAAAACGCACAGGCAGCTCTTCTGTTCAGCCTGCCTGCCTTTGTATGAGTTGTTTTTTCTTCGCGGAAAAATGAATTGAATTGTTTGCTCACTTCGTCATGATACTCGTAGTATATTTTGTTGGTATCGTCACGTGTATACCTTTTCCCCTCTCGCGACAGATGATCACTCTTCTCTGCTCATATGGAGTGCTGGTCTACGAACTCCTGCATCGATCGGGAGCGGGTGAGTCGCTGTCCGGGGCGGAGCACCTGCAAGCGCTCGCGGATAACTCGATCGGCGAGCTCGGTCATGGGAATACGGCCCACGGGAACCGCAGCAGCGGGTTCGCTGCGGCGGTGAGTGAAGCGCTCGCAGAAGCCGTCGGCTCCTACCAGAATATGTCACTGGGCGCTCACACTTATGACTGACTGGATAATCCAACCTTATCTTGTTTAAATACATATATATATATATATATATAATCTGGTGCAAGTACTGCATATAGTATTTTAATGCGAGTAAAGAAGAAATCCGAGTTTGAACTAAAAAACCCTCTGATTAACAAAAACATTACGCACTGGGTATCACCGTACCGGTACAGTTGTGCTGAGGTCACTTTGAGGGTCGTTGTTTGGATTCTGGTGGGCCGTGTGGGACAACCACACACTTGATTTGTTTAGTTACTGAGTGATTTATTGGCTAATAGAAAAATGCACTGCGCTTTCCTTTCGCGGCGTGTAGGTCATACACGTAAATGGGTGACCGAATCAAGCACTTCAACTCGGGGCTGTACAACAGCCATTCGTCGAACGAGTGTAATGGCTTGACTCGGTTAGTGCAAGGTTTTTGCCACGTGTGTAGGCAATAGAATGCGCTTTCCTTTCGCGGTGTATACGTCATCGACGATAAATAATAGCTTAATAACAAATGAATTCAATCATATCGACAACGAAATCGTGAAGAAACTGCAATATAATGCAGAGGATAGCGCTCGGAAATAAAAAAGGACAACAAAATGTTCAAGATGTGCAGTAATGTAACCTAAATCAATTCACATGTTTTACCCCTACGGCCCACGAGAACTCAAATAACGACCTCAAAGTAACCTCAGCACAACTGTCCGTGCTGTATTGGATTGTGTTAGTTGAATTTTTTTATGACTGCTGAGCTCAAGACGTGGAAACTGGCGACATACTTGCTTGACCCAGACCGGAAATGGCATTGTAGATTATGGTATATGGATGTTATACTGTATATGGATCATGGATGGATGAGGATCCTCGACTGTCCACATGTCCACATGTCCACATGTCCACATGTCCATGTCGAATGTTCGACTGTCGGATTCGATTGAGTTCAAGCTAGCCAAGTAGCCAGTAGCAATTTCTGTTGCCAGAGAATTCGGCATTGAATATCGAAGTACACCTTTAAAATTCGATGTAGTACCAGCGAAATAATGTTTGAAGATCAGGGGGCGGAGTTATGTGTACGTTTAAAGAAAGACTGGGTTTGTGGGCCTTGCTTTCGAGGATTAGTCCACAGCTCCTCCCCCTGACTCCCAAGAACGTTTTGGCGGACATTAGTCGATTCAAATTAAATTCTAGATGGGATAGCGTCAAGAAATGGTAGTGTCGATATACAGTTCAACCAGTTGATGGCCCAGTGACTCATTTTAAGCCAGAAAAATGGGCGAATAGAAATGCAGATGGAGATTTCTATCGAAGGTCCCATAAGCAAGTGTCGGTGATGAGGATACAGTTACAAGAAATAAGATCCAGAAACTGAATTACTTAACCAGAAAATAGCCGAAAGAATAAATCTTATTATAAATTACGTATTAGGATTTAACTTTCATCCCACAATGCCGGTTGGTGCCGGAAATGAAAGACCAGCGGTGGTACGAATCCACGTCAGAGTCTGCTGGTTACTGAGGTCCGCGTAGACCGACGGGGTGCCTGAATAGAAAAACCACCTTACGAATATAAACTGCACAAATATGCATAGCAAAAACATATTAACAATTCAGAGCCTACAAAACGAACAACGCCCTACTGACCAGATCGTCCGCATCCGTTGCCCCAACTGGAAAGGCCTGCGACAACGTAATAAGGTCGGGCCACACTGATACAGGACCTGGAATGAATGACCAAATACAAAACGAGTTCATCCGCCCAAACGTATTATGAAATAAATGATATATTCTAATTTTAATACATGCAATAACTGTTGAAAATATAATTCCAACCAATGAAGCAATCTTTGAAACGTCAAACTTACAATGGTGCTCCTCCGTCTTTCTGTAAAAAGAAGGGTAGGAAATGTGAGAACTCTCTTTGTGAAAGGGTTGATGGTTAGTTCGACGTAGAAGGGTTTTGCATGTCTCTGTCTGCATACCTGTTTGTTTGCCTGTCTATCTGCCTGTCTGCTTGTTTGTCTGTCTGTCTGTCTGTCTGTCTGTCTGCCTGTCTGTCTGTCTGCCTGCCTATTTGCCTGTCTGTCGATCTGCCTGTTTGTGTCTGTCTGTCTGTCTGTCTGTCTGTCTGTCTGTCTGTTTGCCTGCCTGCCTGCCTGCCTGCCTGCCTGCCTGCCTGCCTGTTTGTTTGTCTGTCTGTCTGCACGTACCAGGCATGTGTCTTTGCCGGCTTCTCCACCGGCGCACAGCGAGGTCGCATCGGTGACGTAGTTGGGCGTACGCAAGATTTGCCGGTAGATGAGATCGCACACCGGCCGCGGAATGAACGGCAGCAAAACCTATGAAAAATAACATAAAACTCATCTCTCAATATTTTAACTACTATCGACATGAGATTAAAGTAATTGCCGCATTCGTCAACCGACGACGTACCGCTCGAAGTTGTCCGTCAGTAACGGCCGTATCTAAAAAAAGAACATAACGGGCATACATATAAAGGACTTTATTTTAGAATACCTCTATACCCTCATACTGTGCACGCGAACGAATGTCTGACCGTGACGTACTTTCCGCGGTCACACCGTAACCGGCTGCGTGGCACCGTTCTCCGACCACCGAGACGGTGGGATCGGGCAGACAGGCACCACATAGAGTCGGATTGGCGTTGAAATCAATTCCGGTTTGAATCTGCAGGAGGGCGACGTCCGCGACCGGGTACCCAGCACCCATCAACCGGAAGCTGGGATGGAGCTGCACACTCTGAA
>LRSR01004169.1:0-12762 GCA_001579985.1 Hypsibius dujardini
GCGCGCAATCAAACAGATGGACATGCGCGAGAAAGGAGAAAAAAAGACTCCGCGGACTAGTGAGAAGGAGATGTACGGAGAATTCGAGCAGTTACTGGATGATCTCATCATTTTGCGAAAGGAAGAGCTAGAGATTCTGGCGGAGGAAGCTAAAGCGGAATCTTTTCCGGCTAGTCTGAAGGCAAAAGGCGGGAAGAAATCAGTCGCTGCTGCGGATGCTGAAAGGGTCGCCGGCTTGGAAATTAGAAACGCTTCGCTCGCAACGATGCAAGCAGGTTGGTAGCACTCCAAATATTGAGATCAATTAGTTTACAAAATTAAAAATTGCATCTGAAGTAATGGGCGTTTGAGACAAAAATGTTCATCATCTATTCATTGGAACTGTTGTAGGGTAGTACATGTATCTTGACCTAAATCAATCAATCAATCGACTAATTTTTTCAACAGCCTTAAAGTAACGAACTCTTCAATCCATTGATGCATCTCGTTTCTGTCACGACTTTGTTGACTAGTACTTTATTCTGCGCCGCTTTTTAGATCTGGAAAGTTGGGGATCGGATGATGAACGTGACAGGGAAGAATACGCCAGTTTGGTGGAAGACGGTGCTGCACCGAGCCGAACTTTGTCGAGCGGAAAGAACAAGAAGCGACCGAAGAACGGAACTAAGCTGAAGCGTCTTCGCACGTTGACTGCTGCTGACAAAGTTTGTGCTGTGATGACGCGATTGTCTGATGCGGACAATGACCGGCTGAAGGCGCGAGATGAAGCCGAGATGGAGTTGAAACAAAATGCCCAGCGCCAGGAAGATCGCCGACTGGACTTGCAGGTAAGATGGCACCTAACAGCATTCAAAAAATGGAAGTAAAAGTTATCAAAAATATACCAATTTTATTTTCAAAAAATCGAATTGAAAGTGTTGCTATAAATGATTTGCAGTAATAGCCTTAACAGAAAATAAATTAGAATACTAATTTCAATTCAAATTAGTTTCATTACTAGTACTACTACTGATAGAATGACCAATAATTACAATGGACTTTCTCAACAATATATTCAAAGTTCAGTAGAGGACTAACTGGTATAATAGTTTAATTTTCTTTTTATTTGCAGGAGCGTGAGATCGACAGAAGACGTGAACAGCTGCAATTGGATCGGGATCGCATGGAATTTGATCGCTTGCGATGGGAAACCGCCACTTATAAGTAGTTCTGTCCTCTATCCTCATGGCTGCTTAATTACGCTAAGCATTACTATGCAATGTAAAGCGCAACATGCAATATTGATCTTTCTAGAAAATAAAAACTATTCAGATTAGAAATTTACGCCGCCAAAATCGCTCACTCGACAGACAGGTAATCTTCCAGAGAAGGCGGAGCGAGATCAAAGTACTGAGAAGTTTGGTTATGATAAAGGGCATTGTGACAGTTAACAAGAATCACTCCTACAGCGTAGGCCTTACCCACTGCCTGCAAATAAATTTTTTGGTTTTTTTTAAATGCCAAAAAAGCAAACTTGGAGAGCACGTTACCGAAACCCCACTCCACGGCCTGCCGAACGGCGCTCATTCTTTTATTCCATTCTGTTTGCATGTTAGACAAACGGGCGGCTTTGAATGGACTAAGCAGAAACCGTGAATCAGGATACGCTGGATCCCCGTATAAGCAGTAGGTAGTTCCGTCAGCCTTCACACAGCAGTCTTGCAATTCTTCCAGCAAACCACTTTCGCGAAGAACTCCAGCGTCGTGGCGGCGGCCTTCAATTGCACCATAAAGATGGCCAATCATTCCGTTAGGATACATGACGGCTTGGAATTTGATTCCATGGTATCGCTTATGTCCGCTGTATGTAACTTTCTGGTGCTTGCTTGGTCGATAAGTTTCCAGCATTGTCCCGTCAATGAAGCTGACGCAGTTAGGAAGGGGAGCACCTTTTGTTCGAATCGCCTCTGCAAACGAGCGTAGATCTTCTTTTTTGGCCGCACCATTCAGAATACCTATTATTTAAAAATAAAACGGACGTTTATTTAAGGTAATTCGTGAAAAAAGATTATTAATAGCTATATTTGTTTACCTGACAGCAAATGCTGATGTTCGGAGTAGACGAGTGATAACACATGGTTGTATAAACGGCAGAAAGATGCTGGAGACCTCTTCATTAATTTCGCGCTTTCAAAAAGACGATTAGGATACACAAGCCGCCGCAAAAGAATACAAAGAACTTCTTCTCCGGTAGCAAAATTCCTCATTTCTGTGATGACATATTTCGGGATAGGACGGGCGCAGCGCAGGCGATTGATATCAGCCTTGTCAAAGCGAAACCATTTTTGGGCATCAACATTATCAACATCGGAAAGATGTAAAGTCCCGACTCTCTGAGAACGCCGATTTCTAAGGTAAATCAATTTCGCCGCTACAGCAATTGCCAAAACAGTAATAATGTTTAATCGGGCTCCCATTTTTTGAAACTGTTGAAAATGCCGCCGTCTTTTCAAAATGTCTTTTCGCGTTAGACAGGGACAGTCGTAGTGGAGTGGAACGTGTGCACGGCTGTGTGCACCGTACACACAGCACAAGCGCCGCGTGGCCGATTAAACGTTCCACAGCTCGTACGCTGTCCCTGTCTGACGCGAAAATAAAGTACTGAAACTACTGTTTGCGAAAACTCTAATCCTACAGCTGTGGCATGATTTCTTGACGAAGAACAAGGGCCGTTAAGTGGAACGCAACATACACCGTAAATAGGAACGGACAAACTGCACGGCCCAAAAAATTAATCAATTGCAAATATACTCTCTTTACTGTGTGTGGTCTTAGTTGATTGATGTCTTGCTTATTTCTTCAAACGAACGCAAACATTTTCAGCCGTTGTAAAGATTGATTCATCGATTGATTCCAAAAATGCCATCTTCAACGCCTCCCACCCCTGTCCCACCTCTGTCCCAATTCCCTGTTTTAGAAAAATTCTATATTTTCGTTGTTCAAATTTGAGAGAAAATCTTTAATTTTTCCCGGTCTGTCTGTTCCGATTAAAGTAGCTTATTTCGTAAAGGGTGCGTTCCACTTAACGGCCCTTGTTCTTCGTCAAGAAATCGTGCCACAGCTGTACAGAGCCTGCGTGCATTAATTCTGAAGGAACGGACACAGGAGGGAACACACAATCACAACATTCGAATCGGCAGTCGCTTCCCCATCTTCTTCTTAATCCGATCCGCCGGCCGCGCACAGAAGTTATTCCCGAAAATCTTAATCTTCGTCCCGCCACAGGTGCACATGAAGATGCACACGGACTTCTGGAGGATCTTCAGTTTGTCCTGCCGCGTGATCACGTGGAACATATTCCGCGTCTCCCGCACCACGATCCCTTCCAGGCCGATCAACGACGCGTTCGGCGATTCCATCACTTTGAGTAATGCGCCGTGGTAGTCCGCTTTCGTCAGGTCGTCCTGTGTGACGGCCACGCGAGCCGGCGTCATTCCGGAGAGGTTGAAGGTCTGCTCCATGTATCCGCACCTGTTCTTGTCCGTCAAAGAAGAAAGCTTAATTAATATTCAGCTTATTTTCGCGTTAGACAGGGACAGTCATACTGGAGTGGAACGTGTGCACGGCTGTATGCACAAGCGCCGCGTGGCCGATTAAACGTTCCACAGCTCGTACGCTGTCCCTGTCTAAGGCGAAAATACAGTATAATTTCTTAGTTTATATTAGAGTTTGTTCGGAGCGATACATAACCTTAAGTCCCTGTGACGTCATGGAAAGGGGCGGGGTAACGACTTAAAGTATGGTTCACGATAACTGTCATCCTTATTTAAACACATTTTGTAAATTCGTGTATGAGGCAAATTGTGATTTCGGCTCACTCTCCAATTGGTGGATAAATCACCTCACTCATGTGTTTCTCTCTGATGGCAGGTGCTTGATTGTTTGATTTGCGTACTATATCCTAGTATACTATCGCACTTCTGAAAATCAAACAATCAAGCAGCTGCCATTGATGGCAGGTGCTTGATTGTTTGATTCGCTGTACTATGTCCTAGTATACTATCGCACTTCTGGAAATCAAACAATCAAGCAGCTCCCATTGATGGCAGGTGCTTGATTGTTTGATTTGCTGTACTATATCCTAGTATACTATCGCACTTCTGAAAATCAAACAATCAAGCAGCTGCCATCAAACAGAAATCCATGAGTGAGCCGATTTATTAACCAAGTGGAGGGTGAGCCGAAATACACATTTCGCCTCATACAGTCGAGTCGATTTGAGTCGTACCAGAGATCGTGCAATGGCTTGACCAGATCGAACTTCTGTTGCTCTTTCGGAATGTCGTAAATTTTGAGCCGCTTGCGTTCCTTATTGCTGAGACCTTTATGGGGCTTTTCCTTTTTGGCTTTCTTAGCTTTCCGCTTGGTGGCCAAAAGCAGGTAATTCTAGATAAATAACAATGCCAAATGATCAAATCAATACAACACAATTCCGCCAGCCAATAAACCATTTAGCATTTACTGAGCGAGTGAGCTGTCGATTGATTGATTGAAATAAATAGTAAAAAGCTAACTTATTGATTGATTGATTGAACTGTCAACCAAATACACAAATCAATCAATCAATTGGATAAGGATGATAGCCTTTCAATACCTTGCGGAATGAATCATCGAAGCGCTTCTTATCGGTGACGAATCCCTTGTGAAGAAGGTGTCTAAGGCTTTTATTTCCGCCTCCCTGGCCCAGGAGATTGAGTTCCTGTGACGTCTTCTGCGTTACCTCCTCGATGGTGTCGTACAGATTATTCTCTGACAGATCCATCCGTGAGACTTTCACGGGATGACGAAATTTATTTTTGTACGAATGAAAAGTAAACTAAATACGAAAATGCCAAATAATCAAACTGCATAAATCTTTCGGGGTTTTCACTCGCGCAGTGTTCTCTGCGGGGGAGAAAACGATTCATGGATTATTACATGTAATGGAGCGAATCGATTGATTGATTGATTGATTGATTGAGGCACCCTGGTATTGTTCCTGCAAATTTCGCATTTGTTTCTGTCACTTTCGAACTTGTTCCAACACCTGTTAGAGCCGTTCTAGAACTTTAAAGCGCTGTTCTGTTATTTTTCAACTTGTTCCAACACCTGCCAGAGCCGTTCTAAAACTTTTAGGCGTTGTTCTTCCACTTTTCTGATGTTCCAGCATTTTGCAGGGATGTTTTTGCGCCTTCAAGGAGTTGTTCGTGCACTTTCAAAATTCGTTTTGCATCTCTCGCACTTGTTCCTGCACCTGGAAGAGTCCCTCCAGCAATGAAGATGAAGTGTTTCTCCTTTCTCCAAGAAGTTGTTCTTGCACCCTTCGCGATTACTCCTGCACTTTTCCAACTTGTTCCTGCATCTTTCCGAGCTGTTCCCTCATCCTTCCTCCAGTTGTTCCTTTTGGGTTTACCCGGCCTTCACGCCATTCATCTGCATCGATTGGTTGATTGCAGCGCGCATCGCGACTTCCTAGATTGCTGGTTGTTCCTTTTTTTAATGGTGAAGTATTTTTTCCCGTGTCATCGAAAGACGGCATTTTTTCTAAAAACCAGAAACAGCGCATTGTTATTCGGACCTGGTGCACATGCAACAGCCATTTCCGGTGCGACCGTTTTCCTCTTCCAAGGGAAAAGGTTTGCCGTTCTCGATGAGCCCGGCGGCAATCCGTTCTGTCAGTTTGCGCTGTGACGGGAGAATTACCGCACCTACACCGCGGCTGGATACCGATATCGATCCGGAACCGCCCCCCCCCCCGCGGCAGCTGCAGTTACATGTTACGATGTGCAATTCGTTGTCTGTCTGTCTGTCTGTCTGTCTGTCTGTCTGTCTGTCTAGTAGTCTGTTTGTCTGGGTGTCTGCTATTTTTTGCCATTGCTAGGTGAGAAATCCGACGACAACGTCTACTCGCCCGGCTTCTTCACCAAAGTCTTCGTGGACATTCCCGATGCCGCGCTGCACATTCAAACTCTTTTGCGGTTTGCCGTGGACTTGTACGAGCGATTGATCAACATTCTGCAGTTCAATGAGCCCTGGCTGGCAACTTGTCTGGCCGTCGTTCTCGGCGCCGCCACCGTTCTGACCTACCTCGTTCCATTCCGTGTGCTTATGATTCTGTTGGGCATTCACAAGTTCACCAAGAAGATTCGGAATCCGAATAGCATTCCGCATAACGATGTCGTGGCGTTCCTCAGTCGAGCTCGAACGAACGACAAGTTGAGAGTGCATGCGGAATTGGCGTCGCAGAGTCTGCTGCAGACGTCGTCCAGACCGTCCAGCAACAGCAATGCCAGCAACAGCTCGGGAGGATCGAACGGGACCTTTGTCGAATCGACGGGGAGACTTGAGCGAAATGACCATGCTCATCGTCAACGCAGCTCGTCTTGGAATTTGGTAGGAGTCGAGAAGATGATGAAATTTTAAGTTTGTTCCGATTTTTCACGTACACTTTGTTCGATCTGGTAGAGCCGGTGTTCGGTTCTTGTGATTCTAATCTGTGATTTTATTCCTTTTTCTGTATTTTGATGTTCTTGATGAATTTTTAGATACACCATTAGCTAGTGTGGAGTGTCTTTCAGTATGGCATCAATGTCTGCTGATGAACAAATTTGGTTATTGAAACTCGATTCAACCGTTCTAATGTCACATATTTTTGGCAGAACAAACGCACTGTTCGTAACGTGAACGCTTTGTTTGCAACTCACCGGAATCCGGGGTTTTTTTTCACCGGGTGAAGTAAGACAGTTGAATGGAATTTATTTTACAGTTTTGAAGGTTGGAAACTGTTTCCCTTTTGCCTGCGACCATACCACGTAGAATGCTCCCGATCCCGTTCGATCTCGGAAGATAAGCTGCGTCGGGCCCGGTTAGTACTTAGATGGGTGACCGCTTGGGAACACCGGGTGTTGCAGGCATTTTTTCGTTCCCAGACACATGTAGTACAGTACACATATGGCCACAAGAATCACCGTCCAAAATTTCGATGATTTAAAAATCACTTAAATCACCACAAAAACAGCATTGCTCAACCCCTTCTTGTTATGCTTGGAGGCGGGCCTTGTCGTTTACAGGCCAATAAAAAAAGCTGAATTTTGCTATCTGGGAAAATGAAAAACGTCAATGTTTACGTTATGCTTGGAGGCGGGGCCTTGTCGCCTACCGGCCAATCAAAAAAGTTAAATTTTCTATCTGGGAAAATGAAAAACGTCAATGTTTACGTTTTCTTTCGCAGAACGTTTCTTAACTTTTGGTGGACTGCGCAGTTTTTTTTTTAATTTAGTGAAGCCCATTTCTTCTGGTTGTCGAATCAGAGTTACTGAGGAGAGTCCGTCGTCATGGGAGGCACAGTCTCCACCGGAAGAGACAACGATGAATTGATCGGTAATTCAATGAGTTGATTGATTGATTGATTGATTGATTGAATCGGCGAATGAACTGAAGAGTTACTTCCGTTGTTTTTGCAGACAATCTCGTCGAGGGCGGCTACATCAAGACTCTATCCGTGGAAAAGGTTCACCGAGCAGTGGACCGAGCGAACTACTACCTGCCGGATGGGAAGCGCCATGCCTACGCCGACTCCGCATGGAAGGAGGGCCTGCTACACATTTCTGCGCCGTGCATTTACGCAGAAGTGCTGGTACGAGACAAAGCCTGTAATGCGGCTCACCCTCCACTTGGTTGATAAATCAGCCCACTCATGCATTTCTCTTTGACGGCAGCTGCTTGATTGTTTGATTTCCAGAAGTGCTACAGCACCACTAGGATATAATATAGACAATCAAACAATCAAGCACTTGATATGAAAGAGAAATCGACCAAGTGGAGGGTGAGCCGAAATACGCACTTTGCCTCATATGTGTATTTGCTGATGCGCATTTTTGACGATTCTTTATTACAGGAAGGACTGCAGTTGGGACCGGGGATGTCGTTCCTTAATATCGGGAGTGGAACGGGATATTTGAACACCATGGCGGGATTATTAATAGGTAATTTAAATGTGTCTGCCAAGTTCGGCCAGTTTCTGCGTGTGTTAATGACTCTCTGGCCAGACTTGGCTGGGACGTGTGTAAAATTTCGCCTGGGGATCTGTTTCTATTTAAAATCACTTTAATTTCGGTCCTATCTTTCTGCAGGCTCCTCCGGTTCGAATCACGGCGTGGAGCTGCACGAAAGCAACGTCAAGTACGCATTCGAGCGGCTGCAGGAATTCCTCCAAAACGGTCTGGCACTGCGTTATTTCGACTTTGCCCCGCCGGTCTTCCTCGTCGCCAACGGGCTGAGCCTCGGCACGGCCTTTCACCACCGCTACGATCGCATCTACGTCGGCGCGGCGTGCGACGACATCGATCACGTCAAAGACGTCATTAAATTCCTCAAGATCGGCGGCCAGCTTGTCGTTCCGCATAACGATTCGGTGAGACGGCGAAATTTCGGACACGCTTTTTGTCACTTCAATTCCTTTTTTCGTGTTCCCCTAGCTGGTGCGGTTCGTGAGAATGGGACAGTCGGAAGTGTCGCGGACCACCTTGATGCAGTGCTCTTTTGCGAGCTTGGTGCTTCCTGTCGGCGATTCCCACCCCGAAGCGGCCTTCGCGCCTCGTAAGCTCTAAAAAAACTTGATTATTTATCATCATTTCACATTTGGGTCTCGGGCTGGAAATCACATCCGTGGTTTCAGAAAACAATAGGGAAAAAATAGATTCACGCACCACTTTATGCTACAACCCGGGGCTTGATTGATTGATTCATCAGCAATGTTTCCGAAGTTTCAACTTTTTGTATCCTAACCACTATAAAACGTTTGATTCCAAGATTTTTGACACCCTTTCACTCCAAATTCGATTTGAAATCGATTGACATCAGCAGAATTGCTTTTGGATACCAGGGGGCGGAGCTATGAGCTAGTTTCAATCTAGGCTTCTGAGTGACATAGCAGAAATGACCCATAGCTCCGCCCCCTGGCATCAAAATATGATTCTGCTGATGTCAATCGATTTCAAATTGAATTTGGAGTGAAAGAGTGTAAAAAATCTTGGAATCAAACGTTTTACAGTGGTTGGGATAAAAAAAGTTGAAACTTCGGAAACATTGCTGATGAATCAATCAATCAATCAAGGCCCGACCATAACACAAAGTGGCGCTGGAACTTTGCAGTGTTTAATCTTTGAAAGTGTGAAATAATCTTTAAACCTCATTTTATTCTACCAAATTTGAGTTGTTTTTAAAAATGTACACCCTAAAATGACGATATAACAATTTTTACGTCCGAACATTCAATCACACGAGCGTTCTAGAACCGGGTGGCACTGCGCCGGTCATGCGTCGATAGAAAGCGACAGCGCACGAGCTGTGGGACGTTAAATTGGTCCCCCCCCCTCTACTCGTTCGCGTGTACCCTGCCTACACCCCGGATGCCACACAATTGTGTACACACACAGGGCAACCATGACGTCACGTGACGGTGTCTGTCGAGGAAATACAGTTCAATACTGTATTTTCGCGTTAGACAGGGACAGTCGTACTGGAGTGGAACATGTGCACGGCTGTGTGCACCCTACACACAGCACAAGCACCGCGTGGCCGATTAAACGTTCCACAGCTCGTACTGGAGTGTAACGTGTGCACGGTTGTGTGCACCGTACACAACGCCGCGTGGCCGATTAAACGTTCCACAGCTCGTACGCTGTCCCTGTCTAACGGGAAAATGCAGTACTGTACTGCCACGATTATAAGGGTGGGTTTTTTACACCGGGTGTGCACAACTGTGTGTGTGTGAGTGTGTGTGCTCACTCAGCACACAGGCGTGTGTGACGGAGGCGGGGCTTAACCCACCCTTAAAATCGTGGCAGTACAGTAATATTTCCACCTCAAATCAAAACATCCTGCAGCCTTGTGGTAACAAAATGCCTCTTGACAAATCGAGCGTCCCGATTTATCTGGCCAAACGTGTATTGCGGCTTAAATAAGGCTGCATGGTTGGAACTAGGCGGAAAGGAATCTGTATTGACAGCCTCGAAAACAGCTCATGTCGGCCTGGAGAGGGTCTAACGATTTCCCGTAGGGCTTGCCAGTTTTATAGTACACACATGGCCACAATTTTGAGTGGCAGACGTTAAGCCAAAAAGGGTGGTCCGAGTTCGAACCAAAAAGGGTGGTCCGAGTTCGAACCAAAAGGGTGGTCCGAGTTCGAACCAAAAGGGTAGTCCGAGTTCGAACCAAAAGGGTGGTCCGAGTTCGAACCAAAAGGGTGGTCCGAGTTCGAACCAAAAATGGTAAGTCCGAGTTCGAACCAAAAGGGTGGTCCGAGTTTGAACCAAAAAGGGTGGTCCGAGTTCGAACCAAAAAGGGTGGTCCGAGTTCGAACCAAAAAGGGTGGTCCGAGTTCGAGCCGAATTAAGTCACCACGCACACGCGCCCTTGACCTCAGCTGACCATGCAGCCTTCACTCGATTGATCGATTGATTTGAACTTGTTTATTTTGGCGGAATTCAGAGCAGCTTGCTCAATCTCATTTTTCCGCTGGGCCATGCATTAAATCAAAGATTCAGGAGAAAGCAGTGGCAAGCTCTAGCCAAGACTGGTTCAAACTCAGACCACTCTGATGGCTCGAACTTTGCCACCCAAAATTGTGGCCATATGTGTACGAGGCAAAGTGTGTATTTCGGCTCACCCTTGATTTGGTCCATAAATCGGCTCACTCATGCATTTCTCTTTTACGGCAGGTGCTTGATTGTTTGATTTGCTGTCCTATATCCTAGTATACGATCGCACTTCTAAAAATCAAACAATCAAGCAAGTGCCATCAAAGAGAAACCCATGAGTGAACCGATTTACGGACCAAATCGAGGGTGAACCGAAATACACACTTTGCCTCGTACAGCACTTCATCTAAAAATTTACCAGGCGCATTGTTTTATCTTTTCAGCAAAACTGTCACCGCTCTCCCTGCGACACTCTTGTCGTGTGGTCGTGGTGGAGCGCCTCCGTCGGGGCATCCTCTCGCGGCATCCGAAGCTCCGCATGCCGCGCCAGACCGCGAAGCACCGCAAACGACGCAGCCAAGCGGTCGTCAATCGGATGATCTATCCGATGATCTTTCACCAGGCCGTCGGTGAGGATGACGAGCCGGATATCGTCCTTGGCGACCCTTTCCACTTCGGAGGCGGCGGCGGCGGCGGCGGCGGCGGGGATGGTGACGGACCCGCTCCGCAAGTCGCGATTGCCGCACTGAATGCGGAAAGCGTCATGGGCGCGATCCTCCGGATGGAGATCCCGCCGGTGGACAACGACGAGTTCCCCGTTTCGGACAGTGCCGAGGAGTCGCAGGACGAGCCGATGGATGAGGGGGACACTGACACGGACGGAAACGGGGTGTCCTCAGGTTCTTCGGGTTCTTCGGGTAACACGAACGGGAATGGTTCTTCAGGTTCCTCAGGTTCTTCGGGTTCTTTGGGTAACACGAACGGGAATGGTTCTTCAGGTTCCTCGGGTTCTTCGAGTACTTTGGGTTCCTCGGGTTCTTCGGGTACTCCGGGTACTCCGGGTTCTTCGGGTACTCCGGGTTCTTCGGGTTCTTTGGTTACTTCGCGGGATGCTTCTTCGAGTGATGATGGCACTGCGAGTGAGTCGTCCTCGTCGGGACGGGCCGCTTCGTCGGGTGAGGTGGGGTCGCGGAAGCGGGCGTACTCCGAGTCGGATGTGTCTGAGGAGGCCAGCACAAGCAGCGGCAGTAGCAACGCGACGTCAGGCAGTAGCCGACATGCTCAAATGGAGGCGCAGATGCGGGAAGGGTAAGCTTGCCATGGTGTTCGTTCTGTAATTTGTTAAATGAATCATTTAAACGAAAAAATTTGATAATAAATAAATTGAATTTTTTTATTTTCTTAACCCTTTTAAGCATTTCATTTCGGTCGGATTGACAAGGCCAAAAAAACTGTTCTGTTGAGATGTCAGAGGCGTGGATTTATGTATTGTGACTAAACAGACAGAGACAGACACACAGACACACAGGCAGACACACAGACACACAGACACACAGACACACAGGCAGACACACAGACACACAGACAGACACACACACACACACACACACACACACACACACACACACACACACACACACACAGACATGTAGACAGACAGACAGACAGACAGAGACACAGACAGACACACAGACAGACACACAGACAGACAAACAGACACACAGACAGACAGACAGACAGACACACACACACACACACACACAGACAGACTAATACGTACGTCTTTTTGTTTCAGTTTGAGTGTTCTGCGGGTAGAACGTCGCACCTTCGACGGCCGACCGGGGAGCGCTGTGGTCGCCGGTCCGAGCGCCTTCGGTATTGTCTACCCCGAAGTGACCGAGCCCGGCACGATGCCGGCAGCTTCGACGGACATGACGACTCTTCCCAACCCTCCACCGACTATAGTTGCACCGCCGACCCAGGCATTAGTTCCGTCGCACTCGGCTCCGGCACAGCGAATGGATGCGCTTATGCTGGAGACTATCAAGAAGCTTCCGCTACCGAAAGCCATCAAGCGCTTTCTGAATTTCGACCGGCCTCTATGAGGGTACGGAATGTTCGTCATTCATCAAATGAGATTTATCCATTTTACATTTGTTAACTTGTAAATTGTTTTGGTTCATGTTTTTGTAAGAAGTTGAGACTGTACAGACGGATTTTTCTGTTTTTCTTCTCGTTGTAAAAACGCTTTTCGTGGACTGTT
>LRSR01004173.1:0-25175 GCA_001579985.1 Hypsibius dujardini
ACTGCCAGTCCTCGATACGTTAGTTTGACTTCTTTGTCTATGTCTGGTTTTTGTACATGTCGGTGTTGGCTGGACGTCTGTATTGACTGCCTGATTGCCGATCTATCTACCTGTCGGTTCTGTTTTTAGTTTGTCCCGTGCTGACTGCTACTCCGACACATGTCTGTCCATGAGACTGAGGCATCGTGTTGTCTGATTTGAAATCCAGCCTGTGTCTGACTAGTGTCTTTCATTCTCTCTAGGTGGAAGTCAAGCAGGAGGTGCCCTGGACCGTGCCGGAGTCGCCTCCCCCGGTGCACGAGGATCCGTCCATGTGGAAGCCCAAGGCCAACACCGGCACGGAGGTGTGGGAGAAGAGCACCGGCCATCGCACCCAGCCGTGGCAGAATCAGGCGCCCAATACGCCGCGTTGGATCAGCGGCGACGAGCGCGACGACGGCGTCGGCCCCAACTCTGTCTGGAACGGTGGCGGAGCGCCCGGCGGCAACCAAATGCTCTCCTCCTCCACCGCATCCAACAGCGGTCCCAGTGGTCTTTCCAGTAACGGCATCGGTATGATGAGCGGCATGAACAGTATTGGCAGCAGCAGCATGGGCCTCGGTGGAAATAGCATTCTGAGCAGCGGACCAGGTAACATCTCAGTCTAGGGACACGAGGTGGTCAGAGGTAGACACTCAGCGAATAGGGGCCGTAAACGGTGCCGACGATGGATAAGACACGGGAATTAAGCAACAAAGATTGGCAAGCATGCACGGGAAAATATGAGTCAACGCAGTCAGACAAAATCAGATAGACAAATAGACAGGTGGACAAAGTACAAAGTAACGAAATACGGCAGGCAGCGACAGAACCAAAAATAAGCAGACTTAGTTGGCATGCCACAAGTATGAGAGACAGGCATTGCAGACCTATTGCTGGTATTTATACGCCATCGCCAATAGACAGTGCAGGCAAAGACAGAGCTACTGAGACTAACAACCACCGGCGACATTAGACGAATTAGTTGGTGGGCGGACTGACTCATGCATGTGGAAAGGAAGGTGGACGGACAGACAAACTGACAGACAACAGTCAAGCGAGCTGACAGACAACTCATTTAGCTAGAAAGACAGGGACATATCATGCAGACAGCTCAGGCAGGTAGATAGACAGACATGCCAACGATGTTCAGGAAAATCTATGAAACGGCTAATGCCTCTACTTGCACTAATCGGATTGGATGTCTGTCTGTCAGTGTCTCAAGTGGGTCGTCCGAACTGGAACAGTTCCGGTCCCGGGAGCGGCGGCAGCGGGGGCTCCTCCGGCGGAAACATCAGCCCAACCGGTAACAACGGCGGCGGCGGCGGCGGCGGCCAGTGGAACGACAATGTCCAGGACCAAGAGTGGTCGGAGTGGCGTGATCCCAGTTCCGTGATTAAACGGGAGAACGTCAACGGCACTGATCTCTGGGGCGGCGGCGGCCAATCCTCATCGCAGCAGCAGCAGCAGCAGCAGCAGCCACCCATCCGTCCCTCTAACAGCAGCAGCCTCTACGGCGGCAGCAGTGGAGGCGGTGGCCCCATCTCCAGCATGAACTCTGATCCCCGTAATAAATCTCAGGACGATCAGCGTCCTCGTGGCTGGCAAGATGCCGCCGGCTACGCGGGCGGTGGTCCTTCCTCCGGCAGCGGCGGCGGCCCGCAGATGCAACAGCAGCAGCAGCAGCTTCGATCCTCCTCGGACTGGAGCAGTGGCGGTGGTGGCGGCAACAATAACGAAAACGAGTGGCGCGGCCCAGATAGTGAGAACAAGCAGCCGTCTTCTCGATCTCAGTGGGCGCAGCGACCACCCTCTCCTCCCAATAACGCGGTGAAGACAACTGTTTTACATTTGGTGCTATACTACAACTTATGTTATCCTCTTGCCTGTTCCTTGATCCGTCTGTCTGTCACTAATTGCCTGTCTGTTTGTCTGTCTCGGCATGCTAGAATTGGTCTGCTTGTCTGCTCACAGAGAGATGCCTGTACTTATGACACAGAACGCGCTGTCTGTAGGGACACTTGTTTTGCCTGACTGCCTGCCTGTCTTTTTGCCTGCCTGCCTCTTGACTTGTCTGCATGTTTCGCATTGTGATATTCTAAATTCGAAGTTTTTCCTTTTCCCACCCGTCTGTCTGGCGTCTTTGTCGCTTGAGGATCAACTGCTTATCTTCATGTTTCCCTGTCTCACGTTTCAGGCACGCTACACCCGTGAACAGATCTACCAAAGCAAGCAGTACCAAGGTCTGCTGGAAATGGGTTTCAAGGTGAGAGAGCGCGCGACAGTCTTCTTTACTCGGGGCGGAAGTTTTTTTTCCGCCTTTCCCCTGCACCTTTGTTTTCCACCGCTAACTCGCCTGACTGGCCATTTCGTAGTACCCAAATATCACGGGCGGTGATATGCTTATTGTTGTGCTCTTACATTGTGTTGTCTCCTTGTGTCTGTCTTTAGCGTGAGGATATCGACGCTGCTATGCGCAACAACAACATGCACTACGATGCTACCCTGACGGAGCTGAAACGTCGGCGCGGCGACCAGATGCAGCAACGCCAGATGGACCAGCAGCGTATGCAGGGCGGACTCAGCGGCGGCGGAGGGCCCAATTCCGGTTTTGGTACTATGAGTATGATGACTGGTGATAGTGGTGCTGGTAGTGTCGGTCTGAGTTGTGATTTTACTGTGTCTCGTACTCTGTTGCCATGGCCGGTAAGGCAGCTTTCGACTTCACTGACTAACGAAAAAACCGGTCTTCCTTCTCCAGGCCCGGGAGGAGTCGCTGGAGTCGGCATGATGAACGGCGGCATGCAACAGCAGATGCAGCAGCAGCAGAAGGCCGGCTATCGCGGACCGGTGCCCAACATTCACGCCCTCGCGCAGCAGCTCAGCGTGGCGGCCAAGCAGGGCATTATCAATCCGCGGCTGCTGAATCAGCCGTTGGCACCTCAGACCACAGGGTTGCTGCATAAGGTAGGGTAGACACTGATTATGGTAAGCGACACATATCACGGATAGATGGACAGACAGACAGACAGACAGACATTCACAAGCAGACAGGCAAAAAACATAACCAGAAAAAAATACACTGACAGCTGCCAAGCAAGGAACAAAATCGATGAAAGACGGATTTGTCTAGGGACTTGGGAAAGAATGTTAAATTCTAATGATTGTTTTGTTCACTTGCAGCTCATGCAGCAACATCGCGCCCTGCAAGGACTCTCTGCTCAACACGAACTGCTTTCCATTGCCATGCAGAAAACCTCCAATCCAAGTCTTCAGCAGCAACAACAGCAACAGCTTAACCAGTTTGTTGCCCACATCCAGCAGACCAAGAAGGAGATTTTCACCTACCAGAAACAGATTGACGTCATCCAAAACGAGTACGTACCAGTATATTGTCTGAGGTCTTGTCTTTGTAACTGCCCAATTGTCTGTCTGCATGTATTGTATGCATGATTTGGCTGTCGTGTATTGCTGATGGGTCTCGCCTACTTATCCGGCTGTGGGTCTTGTCTGTGTGATTTGTCGGTCTGGCTGCTCATTTGTTTGCGTCGTTGTCTGCTCTCTTGCCTGCGTGTCTGTCGAACTGACTCCTTGTCTATCTGTTATCTGATACTGCTGCCATGTCCTATTATTATGTCCCCGTCCAGTCTGCCTGTTTACACTCTCCCTCTTGCTTTTTCTTAAGGTTTGCGAAATCTCCTACCGATCCGCGTTTCCAAGGCGGCGATCTGTCTGGCAGCAACACCTCCTCCTCCATCATGTCCCCACCGGCTTTCAGCAACGACTTCCACTCCGCGCAAGCCACCTCTGCGGGCTCATACAACCCCGGCTGGCGTATGCCCGACCCGACAAACATGTACGGCAACAGCAACAACAACAGCTCACCTCTCGGCGGCGGAATGGGCGGCGCCGGGGGATCCTCCGACTCGTGGGGCATGGCGCCCAACAATTTCATGTCTCCGAACGCCTTCACCTCGCCGCAGATGATGGGCGGTGGCGGCGGTGCCCCCATGTGGAACGACCCCAGCCAGAACCAGTGGGGAATGCATACCGGCGGTGGCGGGATGAATAATTGGCGGGGAATGGCGCCGACCGGTCAGCAGAGTAACGGCATGGAAGACTGGTCAGGACATATGAACAGCATGAAATCGCCGGGTGGGCCAGGCGGCAGTGGCGACGTGCTCAGTCCGTCTCGTGGGAACGGTTCCACCGGCTTCGGCATGGATGATAGCGATGGCGGCAATTGGGGTACGTTTTGATTGATAGGTTGGTTGATTGTGTGTTTTGAGGTTTAACCGATTTTTGCTTGATTGGCTGTTGGTTGCTGTTAGTATAGTATCCGTTTTGATAGGTACATGTGACACTTGAACTGTTAAACTGTTTTATTTGTTTACAAAGTGTGAGTTTAGAGAAAAATCCGGTCCGGAACCTATGTCTAATGTGTTCTTGCAGGTGGAAACCGTCAAGGCAGTGCGGCCACCTTCGCTAATCCTAACAGCAACAACTCCAACAATAACAGCAACAACTCTACCTTCTCCACCTTCGCCTGGGAGACGCTGCCGGAGTTTGAGCCGGGCAAGCCGTGGCGCGGATCTCAACTGCTCAGCGCCGACGACGACCCCCACCTCACCCCGGGCAGCGTGCAGAACAAGCAGAACCCGCTGATGAACGCGGTCACGTCCAGCGGCGGCGGCGGCGGCGGCGGCCACTACAACGCCGCCGGTGACTCCCAGTGAGAGAGCGAGAGAGAGAACAACGCACAGAGAGCGCTGTATCTCAGGGAAGCAGAAACAGAGACACCCCCCAACGGCGACGACCGACCGATCTACTCCGGGACACCCTCACGTTTGGCCACATTAGCTATCCAAAAACCGGACCATCATCCTCTCCCCATTATATATATTTATATTTAATCCCAGCTTGTCTTTGCATCGTGTGTGTGGCCATCCCGCGGGGGTGGATCAGGTGCGGCATTTGTGGTCGTCCGCTGCTGTTGCTGTGTCCGCTGCGGCTGCTCTCTCTCCCCGAGGACGACGTCTCTCTGCTGCTGCTGTGTCTACTCTCCCCCTCCCCCCGATTTGCCCCCTACCTGAAAACCTGTGACACGAGACGACTACTCTTATTTTACTTTTGATGACTCTTCACGGTCTCTTCGTCGCTCGCTCTCAGCACATTGGCGCTTTTTGTTTTTGCGCTGCCTGGAGTGTGGATCTGTGTGTATGTGTCTGGATGGATGATGGAGGAGTCGGTTTTTATTTTTATTTATCCCCGTATCAGCCGCCACCGCCAAATTGATTGACGATGCAATTTCAAACCACTGCACAAGAATCCGATGCCAGATTTTCGTATTTCTCCCCCTCCTCCTCCAAGACGCCAAAAAAGCGTGCTGCCGCACTGCGCGGGCTGCTCTGATCGTCGTCTTCTTCTTCACACACACACCAAAAGCGATGCCGTGTTTGATCCTGTTAACCAAATGCTGTTTTATCCTCTACTCGTCCCTCTCAACTAAGCCCGGATGATATCTCTCTCTCGCGCGCGCGGAAGAATGAAGGTGACGGAAAAAATGTCTGGAAATTTGTCTGCCTGCCTGCCAGCCAAACGCCCAAAAAAAGGGAACAATGGAGTGGTGGTGGTGGTGGAATTCGGGATTATTATTGGGAAAAAGTGTTCTTATTTTGTGTGCGGGACAGCGCCGCAAGTCCAGGGAACCTTTTGGTGATTCTCTCCTCGTCGCGTCTTATCAATCGTCATTTATACGGTCTCTTCGGTGCTGCTGGAGGAAAGGCGGATTTTTCCCGCCCCGCCGGATGGATGATTCCGTGTGTGTGTGTGTGCGTGCTGGTGTCTCGTCATCGTCGTCTTGTCCATGGACAATATTTTTTTTGATTATTTTAAAACAGTTGTGCTGCGCTCCTCCCCGCCCCCTTCTGTTGCTGGTGAATGGAATGGAGGAGATGGAGAACGACGGTGTTTTGCATGGTGATTCGAGGGATGTTTTGGGATGAGAGGACGCTCTTTCTCAGGGACGTCCACGACACGACTGATGATGATTGTTCTCGGTATTCTGCAGCAGTGATGCCTCTCTCTCTCTCTCCCGTCTCACATCATCACACACACACCCGGAATCCAGCAGCGCTTTTTGTACAGTTCGTCTCTCCTCCTTTCTCCTGTCCGCTGACACACACACACGCCTTGAGCGATGCCCGTTTTTTGGTGGTGAGAAAGATCGCTCTCTTCCTCGTTTTTCTCTTTCACATCCGGAAGCCAGTGTCCACACACACACACCTACTCTGCACGGCCTGGTTTGTCGTCGCCGGCCGCGCCCATTACTGTACACGCCTATGCCACACACGCCCGATTATCATGCTCAGTTTTTGGTGTGGGAGTTGTGTGTTTGTGAGTTGTAGTTGGTTTTTTGCTTCGTTTTTCCCTCCTCCACTTTCCCACCCCGTCTGACTCTTGTTTCTCCTTTTTTTCTCTGTCTCTCTCTCTGTCTCTCCCTGTATGAACTGTGGCAGTCTTACTTTTTAAGTATCTCACGTCTCTCTTCTCGCTCGGGCTCCGATGATTTATGCCGTATTATGGTGGTGCTTTTTTTTCCGCGACGGGGTTTGATTGGTTGATTGGTGTGTACGCGCGCGCTCTCCGCTCAGACTGTGACGTTTTTATCCCCTTTTTGCCTCTAAATATTAGCATAGTATTATATTTTAATTAAAACATTCTCGTCTCTCTCTCTCTCTCCCGCTCTCTCTCTCTCTCGCGAATCACTATATTTCCGGCATCGGCGAGTAGAGCTGGCCGAAACGAGCGAACTGAAATGTGGGCAAGATTGTACGAGTACTAGTGCTGTAGCGACGCGATTCTAAGACGCAGCTGTAGCCACGCCCCCGGGTTATTTGCCCAGCAGTCCGTCGGTAAGTTGCTTGATTGAAGACTGAGGCGCATCTCAGTGGGTAGGTGGTTTTTGTACGCACACCTGGGGCCATATATACGGAAAACGCAGTTTGCGTTGCGCCTGAGAATCGCGTCGTTACAGTAGCTTTTCGAAAGCGTGGAAAAGGAACAACATTCACTACAGTGTACAGGTTCTTTTTGGAAAAGCGAGGTCCAGTAATACGATAATATCTGTTACTTTAAAGCCTGCAGTTCAAGGGGGCAAGGCTTTCTTTACCAGCAAAAATGGAGAGGCTGCTCTTGCTAGCTCGAATGTTCCGGAACACATCAATGACGTGACATGGACCGACCACCAGTGGTATGCCAGCCATAAAAAGGGGGGCAGCTGCCCCTCCCTCTTTTTTTGCCGGGACCCCAAAAATTTATTTTCAACCTTTTCTGAAAAGGTTGCAAAATTGGTTAATAAGTGTTATTTTGGCAAGTTTCAACATTGCCAAAAATTCCTGCCCCCACCCCTTTACGTAATTCGTTCAACCACCCTGGCACACCACTACCACATCTGCAGTTTTTCGTCCTTCCGCCTAGACTTTTCGTTCGTCAACCAGCTTGCGTACTCTTCAAATCCACCTGTCTCATACTTCAATCCAGATCTTTTTGTTCTTCAATTTCAGCTGTTGCATTCTTCTATCAAGGTTTTTTGCTCGTCAAATTCCGCTATTTCGTTCTTCAATCCAACTGATCCATTCATTTATCCCGGTTTTTTCGTTCGTTCAGGGCAGTTCTCTGACCATGACATCTGTGACTGTGACAATCGGACAAGGGGTTTGAAACGTACACGAATGAAGCAGTTGTATGGTCCGAAAAATCCATAAGCTGAAGTGAGATGGTACTGTCGTTAACTATTCACATCAGCATAATTCAAGGCAGTTGTGAGTCTCCTTAATGTCTGACTTCAATTGTTTACTTTCTACGTTTCAGTTACACCATGTATTACTGACTACTGTGAGTATCTGTCAAGCAATAGCACATGATTATGAAACTACTTTTATATGTCTTTTTATTTATAAAAAAAAATATTTCCTCTGCTGCCTTAAGCAAAGTTAATTTCCTTCGTATCTCCGAGTTGACAGTTTCAGGTATATAAATCTCAGGCGCCATCCTTATCGTGTAAATATAAACAGCATTCAAGCATTCATCGCCGCAAGTCATCCCGGATGGAACCGCAACCGCCTCCCCCTCCGCGCAGATCATACGCATCACGCCAAGACCGGGCTCGATCGGGGTAGGAGTGACGCCGATCAGGGGAGAAACTCCGATAGTGGTAGTATGGCGGAGGACTACGACGGTCGGAATGTCGCGGACGTCATGGCGGAGGATGAAGTCGTGAACGTGGCGCAGAAGCTTCATGATGGTCGTAGTCCGGTTCGCGCGGACCATGCGGGGGATAGGACGATGGCTGAAGGTGGTGATGATTATTATGAGGATTGTTATTATGAGAATAATGCTGGTCGTACGAATGGTCAGCAGTCCCGGTAGCCGTTCTCTCGCCATAGCGATTGTAAGTATGGCGGGGATCTATCGGTAATAACGGAGGAGCTTGATGGTGGTGATGGTCACCTTGCTGCTGCTGCTCGATCGATGATTGGCGATAGTTGTATACGACGAAAAACTCCGAGGTCCGGTGGTCCATGAAGCTGGGAAAGAGCGCCAGTTGGTGCATGGTGGTGGGTGGGGCTTCCTGATGGAATGGGGCAGCTGGAGGGCTGACAACGAAAGTCATATTAAATACACTGCCGACAGCAAATACTGCATGCAGAGATCGGAAAAATCAGTGTTCAAAAAATAGGAATGTTAACCATAAATATCTGTACAAAATGTGAAGTATAGCAATGATAAAAAACTAAAAATACAAAAATTACTATAGCAATATAACACATACGGACTCGTGATATGTAAAGTGACTTGGTGTGATCGTAGTATCGTAAAGGCAATTTCGATTGTTACAATTTTCTTTTATGGTAGAAGCTACCCTACGGTAGAGAGGGTAGGAGCTACCCTACGGTAGAGAGGGTAGGAGCTAAAGTTAGTCAACAAATTTGTTGTTTTTTCATTAAACTAAACAATAATTACTACCTATCATTAGGTTTTGTTTTGTTTTAGTTTAGTTTAATTATTTTAGTTCAGTTTAGCTTTGCCATCGCTATAGAACTGATTGTACGTCTCATTAATAAATCATGTGTCGGCATGTGAGACGATCTTGGAAGTCCCAAAACAAAGGGAGTTTCCAAACTGGGAAAAAATTGATTCGTTCATTAACCCTAATGATTTTGTCATTTGGAACAAAAGAGAAAACGGTTTATGCTGCAGGGGATCTAACAGTAAGACCGAACATACTTTAAATTAGCGACCCACTCCACGTCCGATGAAGAAATCACCTCCGGGGTGGGCAAAAGGGCGAAGATGGATTGATGAGGTACGGCTGGCACTGGGAGGATTTCTACAGGAGGAAAGTAGTCCTCTGGAATGACGAATGCGTTGTCGATGCTGCTGCTAGATTGGCCGGCGTCGATGTGGGCGTATTCTTGTTTTATTTCAATAACGTTCTGTAAAAATATACGAACATAAAACGTTCTGGGTAAAATTAAATTTAAAGCTTTTCTACCCAGCCCGGCAAGCGTTTAAGTCGTTGTTATTACATATTTATGTGCATGAATTTGAGATAAATACTTTCCACTAACCGGAGTCCAATTGGTATCTGTGGTGGAGGTCATACTGGGGGCAGGACTCCCAGCCCCATTATTGAAGATATCAATCAGGGTCCGCGTCTGGCTTTGGTTATCGGGCGAGAAGTTGACCTTCTGATTCCATTCCTTTTGGCAGCGAGAACGCACCCGTTTGCTGACTAGACGCTTGCTGATTGGCGGTTCCAATTGTTCGGCATTGGGCTTAGTCGGCTAAGTAAGTCAACCATTACTAGCAGACAAACAGACAGACAGGCAGACATGCATCCCCGGCAAGCGGGTGGACAGACTATCAAGCATACGCATGAACAGGCAAACACACAGTTGGGTTGATAGACAGATAGGCATGTTTCAAGGTTAGTCAACAGGCGGGCAGGCAGACAGACAGACAGAGAGGACGACAGACAGACAGACAGACAGACAGACAGACAGACAGGCAGGCAGGCAGGCAGGCAGGCAGGCAGGCAGACAGGCAGACAGGTAGGCAGACAGGCAGACAGGTAGGCAGACAGGCAGACAGGTAGGCAGACAGGCAGACAGGCAGGCAGGAGACAGATCGACAAATCGACAAGCAGAGAGGCACATGGAGCGACGGATAGAGACAGACATGTATACCTTAACCAAGCCTAGTATTTGTGCTTGTCGCTCGCCTCGTTTTTCCCGCCGGTTGGTATTCTGACTATAGAGCTCCAGTATGATATCGGTCAGCGAGGCATCTGAAAATAAACTAGACGACATCAAAACCTGCGAGAACATCATGTTATTCTCATGATGAGAGTATGGAATCTGGCAATCGTTCGCCAGTGACATGCGTTGGAGAAAAAAGGAGAAAGTCTCCACTCTCTTATCACATGTACCTTCAATAATTTCCAGCACAATCACCCTGTACCACTTTTCTGCGTAGAAGACTTTGTGCACCTCGCCCTCCGCCAGGCACTCTCCCTTTCTCATCGGCTTGACATCCTCCATGGCGACGGCCCGTGGTCGCGAACTGCCCCACGGAGCGGGAACGAGCGGGTTATACTAAAACAGGATGGCACATCCACCGCAAGAATTCTTCATGCTTTCTAGGTACGTAGGGTGTAAATCGATGCTGTTGCACGGACTGCTGTACTTGCACATGAATTATGCAAAAAGCGGCTGTGCAGATAAATCTCGTGAAACTAAGGAAGAAGAAAAGTGAAAATGTGAGTCTGGACTATTGAGCACTGTACATGAAACTCGTACTTGCACGGTCTTCTAGCCCGTTTTCAGGCAGTATCGCAGTATATATGACCCATGACTGTCTTGGGGAGTCTTTTGTTCTTTTCCTGCAAGTCCTGTTGTGGTCAAGGTCGCGCGCTTCCTTAACTGAATATGCTTGAAACTTTTGCTTGGCGGAATTTCCAAGTTTTGTCAGATTCCGGTTTCCCCGACGTTTTCCATATTTCAATTTTTCAATTTCCAATTTCTGAAACCAGTTCAGAATAACATTTCGTAACGCCCTCCAAATTCCCCTACAGGGTTTTTGTTTTGCATAGTGCTATAGTCCACAAGTGCAGCAGCTCCGCCCCTGGATCTGTTAAAAATATCTGTCGTTAGCAATCGATTTCATATTAAATTTAAGTAGAACAGGGTGAAATGTTTTTAATTAAAATTTGTTTTGAAAATTGGCTCTTGTACATTGAGAGTCGGAGAAACCGGACTTGCACTGTACATTGCTCTTTTCCAAATGCTGAAATTCTACCAACCCACCAACCAATCAATCAATCAACCGACAGATCTTGTGACCACGACGGTGAAATTGATCTTTGTTATGATCACAAAATACGGGGCTATTGGAAACAAATTGTGCGGTGTGATTCTGAGTTTCCACTTTGAAATCATTTCTGGTCAGGCTCAGGTCACATTCGCATGGACCAATAGAGCGATGACTCGATTCAAATAAGCCGAATCATGAAAGAAGACAGCCCGTATAATTAGAATTTACGCGACACTGATGGTTTTCTGCTGTAAATATTCTTACGTTGTGTTGTGGGGCGTTAATAAAAATAATTAGCCAAAATAATGTCTGCATTAGTGTAGGAATTAACATACTGTACGTATGCGCACAGCCAATTTAAACGATTGAAACGATTGAGATGATTTCGGAAACTCGTGGCCATTGCACCTTTATCAAAACGGTCCGCGAGCCGGCAATTACTTTTTTCTTACATTCCCATTGATTATTGTGCCTAGTGCGCTCCCGTTAATTTCTACAATGAAAAGAGACGTGCGTCACCTGGAGACATCTCCCGTCCCCCCCCCCGTACTCTATCGTTCCCGTACAATTTTAATTCTACAAACGCTTTTAATGCTTCACGCATGGCAGCAGATTTGACCTGACCTTCCGGCAGTCTTCAAATGTGCATAGACCTCATCTTAATGACGGGAAATGTCTCAGTTCCCTCCCCCCCCCCTACCACCACGCAAGGGATGTACATACGCACCAGGGCACACGGAAGCGTGTAGGGTCTTCGTTGCGAATCGTGGATGGGGAGACACGCTAGACAAGGCGGAGACAGTCACACACTCGTATCTTACCCAGACTTCCGTTCCAGGCACGCATTTAAAAGGCTGTTAATATATTCCCGCGAACTGATCCCAAAGTGGCGCGTAGACAGACAGACAGACAGACAGACAGACAGACAGACAGACAGACAGACAGACAGGCACACAGACACAGACACGCAGACACACAGTAGACAAAACACACACGCAATCGATCACGCATTCACAATATGTATATTCCTTTGTGTTCGCGTGTCTGCGTAAACACACAGTGTGAGAACGCGCTAAGCAAACGCATCCCTGAGTCCCGATGCAGGAGGCGTGCAGTAGTATCAGGCGTTGAAAAGCTATTGCCATTTCGGGGAACCACTTCTCTATATAGTAGTACCGTCCTCTCCTCCGTACTAGGAACCCATACTCCTCGTACCCTGGACCAGAGCGGTGGTACTTTTCAGTCGATAAAGGGGTGCTAGACTACCGTTAGCCATTATTTACCGCGATGCTGCGGGTATATTGCTGAAGCCGTCAAAATAATTTTAAGCAAATAATGTCTTTCCGGCCGGTCCGTATTAATCGTGACCTAAGTGGTGGCACTGGGAACTTCCACTCCCACCAACCTACACAGACATGATGAGGGCTGTGGGGCTATAGGGTCCGAGTTAGCCGCACACCAATCGTACGCGCTGTTCGTGTTAGCCGCCCCTCGTCGTACAAGGTGTACGCTTTGCCCATCCCAACCGCGTACACCGTAACCTTGAAAACTTCTGGCCCTATGGGAGACCGGGGACCAGTGAAAAATGACGAAATTCAGCGTACCGTCAAAGTCGGCCTACTTATACCTGACAAAGAAATCAGCACTGCATATAACTGACAAAAAGAAAGCGGCGGAAAAATTGATGTACGCCAGTTTTACCAGAGTGTCTGGAAATGTCAATGGGCGCCACCTGGTATAGGGTATAGTACTGGGACTGTATAGTACTCATACTTTATTTTATAGTAAAGCGACTCTTGCGACTGGTACGGGGAGAAAGGCACAACACACTACTATAACAGTATTCTGGTCTGCCTAAGCTAGCTGAGTAAGCTCGACGGAATCGAAACGAAATCGTCTGAATAGAGCGCACGGGTACCGGCAGCAGCTAGAAAGGCTGTTGAAGTCGGACAGATTGCCATTGCCGTTTTGCGAAGAAAAAAGCCAACATTTTTTTCTTCCACAGAGACTAGGAGAGCGAAGTGTCAACTCAGGAATTTACTTGAGAGTCTCCCTACTAACTGCAGCCCGACTGCACAGTCTCAGCTGAGGACAGCAAAAAGCACCGCCCCTTTCTCTCTCCGCTGTCTCTCCAGCCCCACACATTTTACACACTCACTCACAGCTCACGCTGCATGACAAGAGCGAGAGAGAGAGAGATGGTCTTTTCTTCGTGAAAATATATATCTTGACGTTTGTTCTTTGTTTCCCTCATAATCATCTCTTCTCTCTCTCTTCTCAGCCCCTTAATATTTTTTACACACAGCCGGAGAACCCACAAGCTCACTCCTGCTGTTGCGTTCTCTACCGACTGATCCCTTTCATCTGCACCGATCGAGGTAAGCACCGATCAGACACGAAAGCCCTGTGACAGCCAAATTCGGCCAGCTCTGGCTGCGATCCCAGCATATCGGTGGCCGAATTCGGCTGGCCAGCCGGTTTCTCTCACTTATTAATGGGCCTTTTCTCGCTGTTTTATCGGTTGCCGTTGTCCTTGCTTGCACTTGCCAAAAAATTATACAGCCAGGGCCTTTTAGGTTGCGGGTTGTGTGGTTGGGGTCGGTGGTATGGTGAGTGCAACAGCAGCGAGAAGTTTATGAGTGTGATACATGATGTGTGGTGTGATCGTTCTATTTTGATAACACTTTTCGTGCGAGGCCGTCATCGTGGAACGACCCGCATTCTCCCTTGCTCTGAACTGATCCGCGTCAGGCGGTGGGTGGCGGAATTGTTCGTTGTTCGCAATTTTTGCCACTTTCTGACGTGCGGGCAGCGATGAAATAGTTCAGATTGTCGAGTTTTTGAATCGAAACCGAAATCGTGATTTATATTGCACTTGAGGGTTGTGTTTGGGGGCCGGTTAGTCTGGAAAAATACTAGAACGTATTCCGCATCGAGGTCAACATCGTGAAACGAGCGAGCATTCCCTTCAATGAAAGTGCTGCTCGATTCAGATCTCTCCACTCGGAATTGTCGATTTTCAGGTTTTTCCCGTCAAGAGGCCACCTTAAAATCATCTTTCTTGCATTTTTAAGTTAGATTCAAATCTAAAATTCCTCTCTCTATCCGCAACATCGCGCATACCTTGACGAGTTTTTAAAAACGCAGTAATTGTTCATCGTCGAGATCGGAATTTTGAAACGAGACAGCCATTTGTCTCTTAAGTGTGGTCCTGAGTCAGGTCGCTCGCCTCGGAATTGTCCGTTTTAACCGACATTTTTCATTGGGTTTCCAGTCCGCCCCAACGACGGAAACTTATAGCCATTTTTTCGATGAGACATGAGAGCCGCAGGTCAGACTGTGTGTTTCCTGGAAGTACCGTATCTGTCTGTCTGGGTGTTTTGGCCGGTCTATAGTGTCTGTGTTATCGGGTATTTGATTACCGGCGGTGATTAGAAACTGGGAAGTGGGTACTACACGGATGGTAAAAATGCATGGCTGACCGAGTTAGAGCCAAACTTGCTGGTGTTACCAAAGGGACTCTAACTCAGTCAGCTAGAGGTTTTGACCATGTGCGGTCATATACACATATGGCCAAAATGCTTGGTGGACAAAGTTACAGCCTGTCACACTTGTGCTACTAAGGTGGCTCTAACTCGGGTCAGCCAAGCATACTATCCGTGTGTAGACGAAGTGTGTGTGTGTGTTGTGGTGTTGCCTGAAAGTCTAGCAGAAAGCTGTCTGATGACTGGCTCTCTCTCTCGTCCTCACTCACTCTGGCACACCACTCGTTCGTGCATAATTTACAGGCTCGCGTAGTTGCTGGCTGCTGAATGGAATCGTCCGTTACTTTTTCCACGTACCGAACCGTATAGCCCCTTTTATTCATTTTCCCTTCGTTTCTTTTTACTCCGGGATTCAGCATATACCGTCATCGTGTGTGTGTTCACTTCCCACGAGACAGGATCGACGTGTTTTCCATCTTCGGCGGCGGGACCTTGTCTGTGTCTCTGTGTGTCTGGACACTTTTCAGCAATCGATCCTGAGCCTCTCTTTGTGTCTGATCGAGCTGCCTGCTTCTGCAGCGTTTAACGATCGCGCCTCCACGGCAAAAACCGGCTCCTAAAAGCGTAAGCCTTTTTTTCTCGATGTCAAGTCATTAGACTGTTATTGTTTACTCGCCCGCAAGGACCTCTGTCAAGGTGTTCGGGGAAACACAAAGTTTGATTGATTTAATGCTGGCAGTTTGCGGTTGATTGGTTGATTGCGGGGAGTGATTTCGACAATGTGAGCTTACGGTTGATTGATCGATTCGACGGGTTTGTTTCCGCTCTATTTCCTCACGCTTGATTGAGTGATTGTTTGTTGTGGTTTTTTGCCTGGACCCTTGAGGACGTCCCGCTTGACGCCGGTGTATTTTACGGAAACCCATTGAGTCATTTGACGCTTTCTTTAACTAAAATCGTCATGTTTATTGTTTTTCAGTGACTTTTTTTAATTCTTGGAGGTTTTCAGCGACTATAGCATTGTTGTTTAAATATATTTTAAATGACTCAAAAAGCGACTTTTGTTGTTAAAATAAAATACTTTTTTATTTTATTTAAAATCACAAAAATAGAAATTAATATTTTGAAGCTTATTTTTATTTAAAAATTTCTAAAATTACTTTAAATATTAGGATATTTCATTTAAAATCTTTTCAATGACTGTGGCTTTCAAGTAATTTATTTAAATGGAAACACGTTATTTAAACAACACCAGACTGTAGCCACGCCTTTTCGGGGGCGCCCCCTTGGAAACGTATAAGGGGGCGCCCCTTGGTAAGGTAGAAAGGGGGGCGCCCCTTGGTAAGGTAGAAAGGGGGGCGCCCCTTGGTAAGGTAAAAAGGGGGGCGCCCCTTGGAAACGTAGAAGGGGGCGCTCCCTTGGAAACGTAGAAGGGGGTGCTCCCTTGGTAAGGTAGAAAAAGGGCGCTCCATTGGAAGCGTTGAAAGGGGGGCACTCCCTTGGTAAGGTAGAAATGGAGTGCTTGTAGTGTGTGTGTGTGGTGCGTCGTAGTTTTTCTCTCGGCGAACTCGTGCTCCGATTAGCACGTTCTCCGCAATTTACTAAACCACCATCTCTCTCTCTCGCGTTCTCTTCTCTCTAGCGGTCGTTCCTCATCGGCAGTGTGTCTTGTTCTTGGCACGGTTTCTCGTCATCGTTTTCGGTCGCTCTCTCTGTCTCTCTTTCTCCCTTGTTGATGGCCCACGGGCAAATTGTTTACGGAGAAAATTGCCTTACAACTGCCTAATACTTTGTACTATATTCACTTTGTGAATATTATCATCATTTGACCCGGTATGCGATTTTGCCATATTTTTTACATTAAATGTGATAATGATTATTATTTAAATGTACAGTATTTTTATTTCATCGTCTAAATGTTTCTGTGGGATGAATTTCGGAAATATGAAATCCTGATTATTTAATGGTAACTGAATTCAAACAATTTCAATTGCTCATGTAGCATTATTTTGAAACCAGGAGTGTTTATTAGTTTTCAAATCCTTGCGAACGCTTTTAGCCGAACGCGTTTAGAAATTTGCGAACTTTCGAACTTAACCGAGTGATTCGGAATGCCTTATTTGAAACAGTTAGAATGAAATAACGCCAGCAAGGGACTTCATGCCAAGTGAATTGGATTGAATCTTTTTGTGTAGTGAATATTTTGGGAAATCGGCAAAAAAGTGTGCTCAACATTCTGAGAATGTAGGCCACAACTTGAAATACTCGCGCAAAAAGTATCGGCCGAAAAAGAAAAATTGGGCTACCATTGATGTGACGTCATGGTGCCGCATTCTGTCTACGTTGAAACCACATTCCCCCCCCCCCGCCTTGCGTTATTTTGACAGTAATTAATAATCGGTCCGTGCGTAGGGTGGAATATCAATTGATTGTTAATTATACTTATTTGTTCGCCTCCCATCCTCTTATAGGTTATTCCTTGCTTGCGGCATCAAATTGAGGAAGAGGAGATAGAAATATCACACGCACACCGGGCAAATCGTATCCAGACACAACCGGCCCTTGACGTCATCCCGGCCTACCTTTCCCTCTCCCTCCGGCACCCTCTCCCTCCGGTACCCTCTCTCCCGAAAACACACATTGGGAGTTTCGGGAAAATATACGACATAACCTTTTTCCACCGCCGGTTTCCCGTAACTGCCGACGGATCTGTCACGCTCTACCTGCTGATACCGGTGCCTGCCTGCACCATCCCGCTCCTCTCTTTCACCCGTACGTGTCTGCTGCGGTCCGTGATCGATTATAGTGGGCAAAAAAAGAAAGAACCGGATTCCAGACGCTACCACCAGCACTGCTATTAAGACAGACACATACATATCACAGACAAAGGTGTAGTGTATCGTAAACTACTGCCGCCGTACCATTAGCGGGGTCTGCGATCACGCACCGTGACTCGGTCAGACTGGTGCCGTTCACAATCAGGTCCGAGAAAAAGCAGAAATTTACACACTCACACACATTCACACACACATCCTTCATGACACTGTTTTCTCTTTTTCGTGAATGACAAGACAGACATGGACAAGAGCCGAGGAAATGGAGGCAGGGGATAGTAACAACGACGGCCAGACAGTCAGACTGAGGCTTAGGCAGAATTACGGACAGGCATGAAGACACGGGCAAAAGATGTGAAACGGGTATGGGTAAACAGACAGACAGCAAGCAGACCGGCTGGGAGACAGACAAACGAAGGCTGACAACAGCTGTCAGTTTAGTTTGTGCTTGAGAGATAGTCGGTCAGACAGAATTACGGACGGGCAGACTGGCCGACGAACGGGCAACAGACAGGGATGCAGACAAGCAAACAGACAAACAGACAGTTAGGCAGACGGACAAACTGATTATCAGACAGGCAGGCAGACCAACATACAGACTGACAAACAGACAGACAGACCACATCCGGTAAACTGGATTTCTTGCATGTCGTGTATGTGGGTGCTGACTGACCTTTTTTTGTGGTTGCAGGCGTATACATCGCTACAAATTATAGGATGCGGCTAACTGCGAAATCGGAATTTTGATATGAGGGAGGGAGTGTAGTGAGAAATGTCAACCGGTTTGCTGTTGGAGAGGAAGCCGGCTCATCGTCCGCGTCGTCGAGAAGGCAGCCCTAACGCCGCCGCTTCACATTCACATTACCAACACTACTACCTCCGCAGTGCTTTCATTGATGTTACTACAACCCTGGACGCCGTCGTCGTTAGAGGAAGTGGAGTGCTGCCGTCGTCTACGAGAACGTGACTCTGCGTTTACACACACGGCGACGCAAAAGGCACGCCAACCACGTAAATTGATTTGTGTGTGTGTGTGTGTGTCTGTGTGTCTCTCTGTCTCGCTGTCCCTGCCTATGGGTGCTCTGATTAAAATTTGGATATTCGCTGCCAGGCACGACACGACGGCGAGGATAGAGGGGTCGCCGTCGCCTGGGTCGAGCTCGCTGGCGCCGTTGTAGACGTTTCGTGTGATTGATAAATTTGAGGTTCATTCATTCTTGGAGATTTTTTTGGTTGCGAGTCAGGCAGGGAATTCCTGGCACGAAACAGACAGGCAGGATGTTTTGCAGGCTAGAAAGACGGCTAGATGAGTGTATAGGCAAGGCATGGTCAGAGAGATAGGCAACTAGTTCATGGCAGGCCGGCAGACAGACTTACATACCGACGGACAGACATACAGAGACAATGCGTTTTAAACGGACAGTCAGACTGCAGATATTCAGGCAGTCGGATTTCCAGACTAGCATTGAGGAAATGTGTGGCCGTTTTGTCAGGCTGCCAGTATTATCGGGTTCATCTTCGGCAGATTACTTTTCCATACTTTCAATACTTACCGCCGATAATAGTGCCTAGGGTGTTGCTTTTAAACCCTTCGACATTCTTTTTGCGGGGCTGTTTCAAGGGCAAATCAACATTACTAGTTGTGGATACGAGTGCACCACCCTCCAGGCTGCATTCGTGGTGGTAGGCCTTAGCTACCGCCGACATGTATGAGGCAAAGTCTGTATTTCGACTCACCCTCCTATTGGTTGATAAATCGGCTCACTCATGGATTTCTCTTTGATGGCAGCTGCTTGATTGTTTAATTTTCAAAAGTGCTATAGTATACTAGGATATAGTACAGTGAATCAAACAATCAAGCACCCGCCATCAAAGAGAAACCCATGAGTGAGCCAATTTATCGACCAATAGGAGGGTGAGCCGAAATGCAGACTTTGCCTCATACTGTATGAAAACTGGCTACTTTTTACGTTTTTGACGGGGCCCAATACTCATACCTGATTTATTGCATTTACACTTACGCGTCTCTAGAGTGCACATCCTACATAAATATCGAGAATGCCGCTAGTGCAGTGTTGCACTTGTGGATGATGAACGAACGAAAGAAAACCTGAAAGGCTTTTTGATTAAGTAGGGTAGACAGTGTTTTTTTGTCGTTCGCCGTGCAACATGATGTAGTTATCACTGTAATGAGTGATGTTGAGGGAGGATTAGTATGTGGGCTTGCCTGTCTGCGTTCCATTCACCCGTCTGTATCATCTGAATGTCTGTCTGCTAAGTCTAACTAAAGGACCTGTCTCTATGTCTGTCTGTCTCTGCCTGTATCTGTGTCTGTCTGCCTGGCTGTCTCTATTGCCTTTGCCTTGCATGTCTGTCTGTCTGTTCAGGTGTCTGCTATCGGTACACTTGGCTGTCTGTGTCTTCGAGCTATGTCTGTCTTGAGATGGCACACGACTGCCTACTCGGTTTTCTTGCTTTTCAGACGCCTCTCTTGTTGTGCCAGCGCTTCGGCTAACGATTTTCTGTCATTGCAGGGGAACTCTAGCTAGGCGATGGCAATGGCAGCCCGGTTTAAGCTCGGTCAACCTCCCACCGGTCATGTTCATCGGCACGCCGTGCCTTCCCTCCCGAACGGTAGCGGCAGCACCGTCATCAACAACAACGGATCGTCTCCCATTCAGACACCGACGGTTCCCGGCACCATCATCGGTAGTGGCACTACTATCATCCCCACCACCGCCATCAACAACAGTCATCATATCGACCCACGAACGGGCGTTCCCCCACTTTATCCCATCGGGGGTGGACCACCACCGGAAACGCCATCCACGACGATGACGGCGAGCGCGTTCAGCCTTAATCAACAACACTACTCCGGCCCGCCGGCACAACTCCGTTCGGGCTCCTCCTCGTCATCCTCATCGCCGGCGTTGTCTCATCCGCTACCGTTGGCGGTGGATGCGCTACCGCATCTCGTGGCTGTCAGCACCTCCCACGGCGGCGGTGGTGGTGGTGCGGAAGGAGGCCATAGCGGAGTGAATGGTGGGCAGACAAGCTCCTCCGGTGTTAGTGGCGGTGGTGGTGTGATGATGAGTAAGCTGACACCGAAGCGGCGCATTCTGGACTGGCAGGCATCGGGATGCGATGCTGGTAGTGGACTGACGGTGACTCGTGCGCCGACGGTCAAAGTGGCTCCTGTTCTGCCCAAGGTACGGTTGAGATGAGATGGCACTCTGCTCTCTGTTTGTCTGGAAGGATAGGCGCTTCGGGAGCCAGGCTTGCAGATTTGAAATGAAAATCCGATTGCCAAGGGAATGAACATAGATGGCCGGAGCGATGTCGACTCATGAGCTGAGATTGTGAGGCAGACATCGAAGTTGGGAAGCCGAGGCATACGTGCTGACGCATCGCTAGCTCGACTGACTGACAGACAGACCTCGAAAACAGGCAGGCGAGCGGCTTGAGCGCGAGAGTTGAAGAAAAAAATCCGACAGGTAGACAGACATTTAGGCAAAATGACAGACACACCTGCCGACAATCAGACTGGCTCATAGGCAGGCAAAAAGATAGATCGAGAAACGGATACACAGACACTTATAGACACACAGGCAGGCGAATAGACAAACAGACAGGCGAATAGACAGACAGACAGACAAACAGACAGACAGACAGAGCAATTGACCAATAATACGATAGCTTTAGTAGGTATCAATGATGGCAAGCAGTCGTAGGTAGAATTAGTTGAACGTGAACGTGGACGGAATTATAGCATATTGCGGTTTAATAAGCCTGATTGACCTTATTAACAGCGCCTATAAATTACCGAAATCGCCCGTAGGGGCCGTGCGTTTGTAGGAGAATCTAAAACGAACCACCAGCACGTTTAATTGGAAAGGTGCCCTGCACTTTCTCGCTTCTCTGAAGAACGGGGGGAGAGCTCGATCGCGATTTGCGACCTTCATGTGGGTTGCTGGCGCGATTATTAACCGTGATTTAATGTCGCGAGAGGTCGCCGCTTTATCGATTTCCATGAGGCCGCAAAGGGATGAAACGGGGAGGGGGGCTAACCGCGGCCCTTTTTTAATTGCATGTTTGTATGATGAACTCGATGCGGTTGTAAATTTACACTTTCCTATATAAAATGGCTGCACAGTAAACTCGCTACAAAGTTCATGGGGTTCACGACCACGAACGGAGGGGTGCAGGGGGGCACTTACCGTCATTTTTTATTACGCACGTGCATATTTTTCGCTCGGATCATGATTTGGAATGCTGTCGTTTATTCTGTTATTTACATGCAAAGGTGAAGAAGAAACTCAGGAATCATTCAGTTGATTGATGTATTGAAGCGTATTTTTGTTGTAATTTACTACTACAGTGTGTCGGGCTGCTTGATTGATTGATTGGCTGTCGATTCAACTTTCTTTTTTTGATCTGAATGTGTTGTCTTGTCTGTTTGTTTAGATCGAGTTGGAGCCCTTTGTCGGCGGCCGGGTGCTGGTCCGCCAGGTGGATGGCCTCACCGGCGGCATCGTCTACGTGCCCGGTGTGATCCACAGCACCAGCACCACCGCGACCGGGCAGGACATTGAAGTCCTCGTGGAGAAGAGCGAGACGCCGGGCGGCGGTGGGTGTGGCCCTTCCCTCCGTCTCGCCAACATCACCCGCGCGGAGAACTGTCGCAACGTCATCGACGACCACCAGCCCTCCAACCAGGACATTCACATGCAACAACGGGTCTGCGCCCGGACTTCCTCCCGGGAGCGTCTCTACGTCGAGGGCACCGTCGTGGGGGCGGACCTGAAAAAGTGCCCACCGGTCTTTCAAATTGACTGCAGCGCGCCCTCTTCAGGTGCGCGGGGCAATCTTTCGATTGCTTAGAATTGAGATTAACATGTGTTGAGGAAAATTTGAGTTTGAAATTTTGATTTCAATTACAGTAAATCGTAGCCAAGCAAATTGTAGTCAAGCAAATCAATCTGCTTTGTAATTATTGATAGTTCTGATGATAATTAGTAATAATACTGATTACAGGAGCGACGACGACGACGACGACGGGAGCGCCCGTCGGCTGCAGTAGTGATCTCGTTTTCACGGTCTCACGGGTGCAGATTCGGCTTCTGCGGCCACCTTGGTTCGAGGATCTGATGATGATGCAGGATGTGGAAGTGCAGGGAGAAGTGCAGGAATCTCCACCGGCGGCGACGGTGACACCGGCTGTTATACAGCAGCCCCTGTCCTTCTCGCTGCCGGCGGCTGGATATGACGGAGTGATCTCCAGTGGTGGTGGTGATGGTGATGGTGGTAGTGGGAGTAACGGTGGCGGTGGAAGCGGTTCCCGGGAATTGATGGGCGAGCCGAGTCCGCCGGACTCGTCGGACGATGAGTTGAAAATGGACTTCACGGAGAGTATCTCGAATAACAATTCAAACACCTCTACGCCGGGGCCGTCTTCGCGGTCGCCGAGCAAGTTGCAGTTACCCCTGCTGGAGGGCATGGGGCTGAATAGTAGCACGCAGATGTCGGCTGCGTCCAGCAGCAACGGTACGGAACGTTTGCTTGCTTGGATTTTGTTCCTCTCAAAGTCCGCGATCTTCCGCGAAACAGTTGATTTGAGCTACTTACTTTGTCTGTTCTGTATCTTGTTTTATCTGTCTATCTCTTGCCTCTCTGCTTGCCTTTCTGGCTATCTTGTCTGTCTGTCTGCCTGACTATCCGTCTGCATGGCGGTCTGCTTGTCTGTCTGCTACCTATCTATCTGCCTGTTTGTTTGCTGTTTGTCTGCAGCCTGTGGGTCTACCGTCTGTCTATCTGCTGGTCTATTGTCTCTCGGCCTATCTTGTCTGGCATTATGCGTTTTCTTTGTTTGTCTTTTGCGCTGTCTGTTTTGTTGGGTCCTGCTGATGCCTCCTCTGGCCGGCTCACGCGGCACTTGTCTGCGCCTCTGTCGGCGTACAATTGTAACCTCATGCTTTTCCATTTCTCTGATCCAGAGCATAACGGACTGTCGCAGCACTCCTCTGACTGCAATGTTAACAGCAACACCAATTCGCCGAGTCCGCGCAACTACAAGAAGGGCGACGTCATCACCCTCTCTAACGGCATTCGCAAAAAATTTAACGGCAAGCAGTGGCGCAAGCTCTGCACCGAGAAGGGATGCAATAAGGAGTCCCAGCGGCGCGGCTACTGCTCCCGCCATCTGTCCATGCAGAGCAAATCCTCCTCGGCGACGGTCACACCTGCTACCTCACCGTCGCACGGCATGGGCGGCTTCTATTTCGGCAGCCTGTCCGGCGGGAGGGTCAAACATGCTTCTGGTACGTTACAATGTGAATAAAGCATTTATGTGTAGAAATTTATTTATTTCTTAGACCCTGAATATATCGAAAATATTCATTCACGTTTTAGGAACGAGCAACGTAAGTCACGTCAGGAGCGACGATTGGGATCTGGAGAGTGCGTCCCGTGGCTCGGAATCGGTGTCGTGGCAGCCGCCGGCCGGGGTTAATCTGGAGCGGCAGACCTCGCGGAATGGATCGCAACCCGGCGGAGAGTTGAGTCATTTTTTGGTTACACCGAACGGACCGGTACCGTCGGGCTCGCGGGGCATGGAGACGGACGCTGCTGCAGAGGCTGCGTCGATGCTGGTTGCGATGCGGGCTTCAAGGCCGGGCAGTCCTTTGTCGGCGAACCACGGTCAGACGACGTTTCCGTTGGGAGGTACGTTATGGGAGCGGGAAGACATTGAACAAACAGTACAGGTAGAGTAGGAGGTAGTCAATAAAGAGGGAAGACAGACGGCGGGATGGATATAGAGACAGATACAGGCAGGCACACACTCAGGCATATAGATAGCCAAATGGACGGACAGACGGAAAGACAGACAGATAGATAGGCAGACAGACAGACAGATAGGCAGACATACAGATATTCAGAGAGCCATCCAGACATTCAAACAGCCATCCAGACAGTGACAGACATATATGCAGACATGCAGACAGATAATCAAACAGGCAGATAGATAGATAGACAAATCGGCAGACAGGTAAATAGATAAGGAGGCGGTCGGACGAACTAGTTGACAAATAGGCAGACACACAGACAGACAGACACACAGACAGACACACAGACAGACAGACAGACAGACAGACAGTCAGTCAGTCAGTCAGTCAGTTCGTCAGTCAGTTCGTTAGTTAGTCAGTTCGTTAGTCAATTAATCAGTTAATCAGTCAGATAGACTTCCGAGAGGCAAACAGGCACGCAAGTAAGACTTGATAGAATGTAAACGGTTTCCCTTGTTAGCCTATCCGCCAAACGGGAATGCAAACCACCGGCAGTCCGTTCTTGTGGGTGCCTTCCACACGCCCAGCCCGTTTGTCAGTCAGCTTCACAACATCCAACACCATCAGCAACAGCCTTTCGCGGGCGGCTTCCCGACCACCCCAGTCGGCGGTCAACGCGG
>LRSR01004188.1:0-21801 GCA_001579985.1 Hypsibius dujardini
CGGTCTATCCCTCTTACCTCCAATCCCGTCGAAACTCCCGTCATGCCATCCACGCCTGTATTTCACCAGTATCAGTGCTACGTGTGCTCTCACTTCACTGCCTCCCAGCCGAATTTCATTGTCCACCTTCGAGGACCTGTCCATGCTGCCAACTGCGGTGGCCGCATGGTTGACAGTAACTCTGGCGCTTGCCTGAAGGGCACCTACAACGTCACGGGAATCAACAGTCATCTCGAAAAGCATGGCTACCACTTGGTGAAAGACTGTCAGTCGGCATGTCTACTGACGTTGGGTAGCATTGCCATACACGTCCTAGACGACGTCGAACAAGGCCCAACCGACTCTCCCGAATCGAACCGATAATCTGCTTATCCGCTTCCGTCATTCTTCTGACGAAGTTATTCCTCTTTGTCTGTACAGTAAACTGTTCTCCCTTCGTTCCGCCAGGCCCAATACTGTCGTCCATGACCTTTAATTCCTACATCCCAGCAGTTTCCACTGCGAGCGAGATCTCCCCCCACATTCACGACTCCTTGTGATGTGATATCAACCGCACATGCTCAATGCCGACCTGAATCGGTCTCCTCGTTCCGTTAAAGCTGAATTCTCACTGCCGATCCGAGGGGTCATTCTTCCCTACCTCGTCGACCAACCTTTCCGTCTAAAGAACTCTCAACTCTCCATCACGCCCCAAACTTTACAGACTCGGAAATACGCCAGAGCATCAAAGCGTGCAACCCACGAGTCAGAAAGAGCCGCTTCGACAAACTCTCCACTTAAAAAATGACAACGAAAGTCCCCACGCAAGCTCAATCAACAGCGACTGGTCGTTTCCAAGAGCACAGGTATAACAAGGATGATAAGTTAACATTCAAGACGACCACCGCCGGTGATGAAATGTCTAGTAGCCAGCGACTTCTTGGTGTTGCTGCTGATGCTGCTGGTTTCCACCGCCGTGGTGACGTTGTCCGCCGCCGCCGTGGTGATGCTGACCGCCCCCGCCGCCGCCGTGATGCTGCCGATCCTGGCCGCCGCCGCCGTGCTGGTTCCTGCGGTCCTGCCAGCCCTTGTTGCCGCCGCGCTGGAACGTGGGATTCTTCATCTCCAGCATGCGCTCGTTGCTCTCGACAAACTGCGTGAGCTTGTCCGCCAGCTGCAGGGACAGCTGCTGCACGCGGCTCGGCTCCGTTCGGTGCATGATGACCGTCTGACTCGGCTCGTCCACCGACGCCGCGAGGTCCTCGCTGACAATCATCTTCCCGATCAGGCTCAAAATATCCTGAGAGGAAAGAATAAATTGCAAGACACTACATTAAAAATTACCATTATCCAAGGTCAATTTTAAACGGAAAAATATAAAACATAATTTTGAATTATGACTTCAAAAGAAACGATTCGAGTTGGTGATTTCCAATGAAAATAAACGCAACTTGAATTAGAAGTTCACTGAAATTAAAAACGATCTGATTTGTGATTCGAAACGAAAATAAGAAGACTTGTGCTACCGACTTTCAGTGTAATGCCAGGCCAAACTGATCTGCATCATTTTCAAGGGAACGATAAAGTCCAGGTCCCCGGGCATTTAGAACAACCCTCACAAACTTCTGAGAATTTAACTAAATTAAAAAAAGAACAGTCGAACAAATTCATCACACTGCCGTTATGTTCCATAAGAAATGAGAAAACCAACATGACACACACTATCCGAGTCAAGCCATTTAGCTCCTTCCTTACGCACTACCGGAGGTAAATGGCTCAACTCCAGTGGCGCCATCTTGCGGCCCCAAAAACCAACATGACACACTACCCGAGTCAAGCCATTTAGCTCCTTCATTAGGGAACATTCGATAATGACGTCAGCGCCTTTTAGGGTATGGGGGGGGGTTGTACTTTGATGAGGAGCTCTGACGCCAAGTGGGTGGGGGCCCTGACATCAGCATATATCGTTTCGATTTTTCGCCAATTCTCTGTCTCTGCTAAATTTTTCATCTTTACTGAGCTTTCTGTGGTATCCTTCATCAACTCAACGGAAAAATTCGAAGGAAGCGATGGCGCTTAAACAGGTAGATTAGAAGTGCAATCTTGAGTTTGTGGCAAAGTTGTCGAACGCAACTAGCCAATACTTGCCAATATAACTTTCAAGCCCTGACGTCAGGTCGGCTGGAACTGATGTCAGGGCTTGAAGAACAAGGGGGGTTTAAGCTTTTCTGACGAGCTCTGACGAAAGGGGGGGGGTACGGTCGCCTAATATCAGGCGCTGACGTCATTCTTGTATGTTCCCTTACGCACTACCCGAGGTAACTCCTCCGGTGGCGCCATCTTGCGGCCCAAAAGAATCTCACCTCTTTGCTCAGCTCAAACATCTCGCTGAGTGTCTGCACGGAGATGGCGTCATAGAATGCGCTGTTGGTGAACATGAAGCACCGCAGACTGCTCTCCTGGATGCGTCGCGCCAACACGGTGCGGATCTTCTCGGGCTCGTAGAAAAAGTCCCACACCCGCTTGTTGAGCTTCTCCGACAGGACAAACTCCTTGCAGCGCCGCCAGTCGCCCGTCTTCATGGCCTTACTCGCCGCGATCACATACTCCGGCAGGGTCTCGGGCGGACCGCTCAGCGCGTGCCGCTCGCTCTGCTTCATCGAATGGTAAAAGTACTTGCTGATGATGCGCCGGCGTTGATCGTTCTCATGCGCCGCCAGATACGGCACCTGCATAATAAATTATTTAATGTACAACTATATTTTAAACTGGAAAAAAAACTTAGAAACTCTGATTAATTTTATTATATATAATAATATTAATAAAAATGAATATAAAATTATAGAAATTGATATTTAAACGAATAAAAATAAGTTTTTTTTTAAATCCAAGAAACCCGAACTTGCAATCACGTCAGTTCCTTTTAAACAACAATAACGGGTACCTCAATAAACATGGCCGAGACGAGGTAGACGCACTCAAGCACGTCCAGGTTGATGTGCTGGTGAAAGGGGACTTGACGGCGCTTTTCAATCTTCTCCTGTTCGGCGGAACGTTCGTGCTGACGCACCGGGAGGAGACCCTGAGCGAGGAGCTCTTTGGGCCGGCCGCTGCTCTGAATGTCCATCAGGGCGTTATGGGCCTCGTTGATGTTGCCTATGACAGAAATGGGATGGAAAAGGACTTTACATCAATCAATAAGAGGTAAGACAAACAGACCGGAAGGAATCCTGACAGACAAGCCAAATAGGTTGACAGACAGACAGACAGATACAAAGAGACAGCCATGTAGATGGAAGACATGCAGATAGAATAGACAATCAGACAAACAAACAGACAGACCGACAAACAGACATACAAAGAGACAGACAGACAGACATACAGACAGATAGAGAGACAGATAGATACACCTCGCACGGAAAACGCCCGATCACGTCCCCAACATACCTTGGCGGAATGCACTAATGCCCAACTGGACCATGGCGCGGTTGTAAAGCACCTGCGTAGGCGGATCGGCCAAATGGATTGTCTCCTGGGTCTTAGACATCAACATCAAGTCACGTGCGGCGTACCACTCGTTGTGCAGCGCCAGGTGGTAGACACGCATTAGGATGGCCCGCAAACGAATACGATCGGTGTCGTCGTTGTTGTAGATGTAAGCGCACAGCTTGTCCATCACATCGAGGGAGGACTCCCCGGCGAGGGGGCTCTCAGACCGCTGGGCGGCCAAGAACTTGCTGTCGATCTTGTAGTAAAGATGGCTGATGCGGCGCTCGTAGATGCGGCAGAGGTCCGCGCGGTCCGCGTCATGCGATTCCAGATAGTACTGTCATAGATAAAGAATGGCATTACTGATATGTGGGTCATCCTGCACGCAGTGCACTGGGCATAGACAGAAAAAGGCACACAGGGAAAGCGTGACGGAAAGGATTAGCTGGAAGACACACAAATCAACAATCAGACAGACAGACAGACCAGACCGACAGGCAGACATACTGACAGACATGCAGACGAATGTAAAAATAGGCAGTCATCTAGCCAGAAATAGACAGTCGGACAACGACAAGATCGATAGACACCAAAGAGCCAGCCACATACCTGCATGCGTTCAATGATATTGCACACTTTCAGTTCGCTCTTCAGGTTCTCGACATAATCCGGTGAGTGCGCGTCACAATTCTGCAGAACCTTGACAAACTCCTCATCCATCCGTTCCACCAAAGCCAACGGTAGCCCGTGCACTCGCAGCGGACCCGCGGTAACGTCGTAATTCTCTTGTTCCTCCTGCACCTCGTCACCCACTTCGACCTCACCGTGCTCGTTAAGGTAGGTCAGGAGGTCGGTGATGCCGTCCAGCAGGCGCTTCCACATGTCCGACTTCATGTTGGCCGCCATGTTGGGGTTATAATCGAAGACGGCAGAGACAAGGGCCATCCGCAGGCGAATGTCCATGGCAGCCCCGAGTCCGGCGCGCCCGGATACGACGCGGAGCTCCTCGATGAGCTCAATCTGAGGGAGACAAAATGACCGACGGTCATTCAGCTCGGTAGAAAACAGGCATACAGACAGGTAGTCCGACAAAAAAAAACAAAGGCAGACAGACAATGATACAGATAGACAAAACTAGACAGACAAGTTTACAAACGAACAACCAGACAGCCAGACAAACAAACTAGACAGAAGGACAAGCAGACAAGCAGACAGACAGATATACGATAGACATGACAGGTACAACAGACAGACAGACACACAGACAGACACACAGACACACACACAGACACACACACAGACAGAGAGACGAACAAACAACAGAGTGATGCACAAACAGTTAGGTAGGCAGTCAAGAATGCATGTCAGAGGAATCCATTCACGTACTTGTTCCTGCCGGTCGGTGGCCTTCTTGCCGCGTTGCGCCTGGATCTCGCTGAGCTTCTTGAGAACAACAGCGACTGTGATGTCCGTATCCTTACTGAAGAGCTTCGGCTTGTCGGTGATGGTGATAAATCCCTGCTCGTCGATGACTTTAACTTTTTCGCGACCGCTCTTGCCGGGTCGGTCCTTAATAAATAATACAAAAAGGGTTTAAGTGATGAAATTCGATCGGCGGTCGCATTAAACGATTAAACAGTTTGTCTGTCCGCTTAATTCCGTTGTCTTGTCTGTCATTATTGTCTGCCTGACCAATAAAACGTATCTCCGTACAACTGGTTGACTCACCATCCTTGATCCTCAATTCTTGTCTGCTTGTCTGTCTGTCTGTCTGTCTGTCTGTCTGTCTGTCTGTCTGTCTGTCTGTCTGTCCGTCAATTGCCTGCCTCATAGAGAAGTCATGTTCATGTGCCTGCTGCCTTTACAGTTATGTATTTTGGTGTCTGCTTCGTGAAAAAAAACCACTGTCTGCGTGAACGGCGTTTGTCTGTCTGTCTGATTTCACCGGCATGTCTGTCAGTGTGCAGTATGCCTGAAGTGAGCTTACTTCACGACGTTTTTGGGTGCGTCGATCCATCTCCGACTTCTTTTCATTCTTCTCCGTCGGATCTTTCTTCAAGAAACGCGCGGCCGGGTCGTTCTTGTATTTCTCATCGTCGTCGCTGTCGCTGGATGACGAGCCCGACGAGGAGCCCCACATCTCGTCGTCCGACTCATCGTCATCCATTCCGTCGTCCCCGGCAGCTGCAATCTTTTTGGTGGCCTTGGTCTTTGGTGTCTTCGTTTTCAAGACCTCATCGTCTGAATCGGATTCCGAGTCGTCACCGGATTCATCCTCGTCATCCTCCTCGTCATCATCCTCTTCCTCCTCCTCCTCCGCTTCATCTTCAGAGTATGTGGGATTCTCTCTGCAAGAAGGGAATAATTCGTCACGCATTACCTTTCCAATCAATCGATCAATCAAACCAGTACCGTACACATAATCAAACGGCTAATAAATCCGTCAATCAATCGATCGATCAATCATCATCTACACAGCCAAACGGCAAGCCTTAAAAAGTACGCCGTCAGTCACAACACTACACAGACAGACAGTCACCCTCATCTTCTCACCTGAATGATCCCATTTGCGTCTCAAAGTCCTTAACATATTTCCGCAGCTTGGACCGCAGACTGCCGAGCGACTTCAAATTCAGCTTGCTCAGCGAGCTCTTCTCCGTCCAGCTCTGATTGACGAAATCCTCCAGCTCCACTAGCGTGCGAATGTAAAAGATCGGCACGCCCTCCTTCTCCACCACCTTGGCGGACTTAGCAAAGACCCGCGTCAGCAGGTCAAACTCCTCCAGCACCTTGGTGATGTCTTTGATCTTTTTCGAGTTCTTCACCAGCTTGATGGTGGATTGAATCTCCTCGAAGCGCTTGTCCTTGGCCGTGCGAAGGGTCCGCTTCGCGTCATCCTCCTGGTCGCTCAGGTCGAAGTCCTTGGTGTGCTTCGAGGGCAACTTCTTCTCATCGTCCGAGGTCTCCGACTCCGAATCGGATTCCGAGTCCTTCGACACGAAGAACCGCGACATTCTCCGCTTCCTGATGTGGCAAAGCCTAAAGAATGATGTTAATCCCCTTCACAAATCAACGACAAATGGAGAGGAAGGCCGGAGAGACAAGAGTCAATTGGAGAGACAAAAAGTTGGCAGCTTTTTGCGTTGATTGTTTGGTTGATTGGACAAAAAGTTGCCATAGCTTTTCGCGTTTGATTGTTAGGTTGATTGGACAAAAACAGAATGCGAAAACAAACGATTTTCGATATATGTTCGACTTCAATTTCATTTCTAGCCTGTAGCGCTTAAATATAATTCAATCCGGTATTTTTAAACCGAAAAAAATCCCGGAAAAGATATCAATTACTTCGTTTTTATCTCGGTCTTACTCAATCAACAATCAATCGACCAGAAAAGCAGTGAAAACATGCCCATTTAGCCTACCCCTTCCCCGCAACGATTGGACCCCTAGGGCACAGCTTAATATTCTTATTGGAAAAATTTTACCTTTCAATTAAAAAAGTTATACTAATTGGACAATCTTCTGCGGCAATGTGAGAATCTCGACTGAGCTTAGGCGCCACTCAAACAGCTGAAGCAATCAGCCAATCAAGTCGCTGAAGCAATCAGCCAATCAAACAGCTGAAGCAATGAGCCAATCAAGTCGCTGAAGCAATCAGCCAATCAACGAAACAAGCTGCACGGCAATCCTTGCCGACCCCGTTAACGGCTGAGAACTTCAAATCTCATCCCAACCCCGCATCTATCCTAGCGGAATAAATTCTGTGACATCTAGTGGCAATTTTGACAATTACTATGGCTGGATTTCGACCACTTACCGAGATCAGATGAGCAAAAAATAATTTTCCCACACGAAAGTTCCCCGCGACGTTCTGCAACTTTCTCTCAGTGGAAGATCCTCTCCCGCGGCAGCGTTAGAATCCCCGTCAAAAACAGAATATGCCGTGACTATTGGGTGAAAGATTCCGGCAAATTTGGAGGCTTCAGCAGCGATACAAAATGAGGATAATGTGAATTGCGAAAGACGAAAGACAGTCGAAACTGCTTAAGCCATATGCCGGTGCGTGGCAAGCGGTGATAGTTCAGTTCACTCACTAAACTGTTAATTTGGCATTCCAGTCCAAGATTCCTGTCCTGTGGAATGGGAATCTAAGCGAGTGGGATTGAAGTTGGAATTCCAAGGTGAGTTGGGAATACGTATTTGATGGAATTAGCAATTCAATTGTTTTTGTCAGTTTGCGAAATTAATTTCGGTGTCCAAATCCATAATCGAACAAAATCAGTTCAAAATCGCTGAATATGAGGCAAAGTGTGTGTTTGGGCTCACCCTCCACTTGGTCGATAAATCGGTTCACTCATGGGTTTCTCTTTGATGGCAAGTGCTTGATTGTTTGATTTTTGCTGTACAATATCCTAGTATACTATAGCACTTCTGAAAATCAAACAATCAAGCAGCCGCCGTCAAAGAGAAATCTATGAGTGAGCCGATTTATCGACAAAGTGGAAGATGAGCCGAAATACACACCTTGCCTCATACTGGTGTTCAACACTTATTTCGCGTAAAATGTGTTTGTATTTGGATACGAAATTAACCGTGTGAATAGTGCGTTACCATTTAGGCAGGTCTTGCTTAATTAATTTGGTACCACCATATTAATGTCTGTTTGTCTCTGTCTGTCTGTCTGTCTGTTAGACTTTCACATTCGTATTGAGCTCGACACCTCGGTATAATCTTATTTTCGAATTCGGAGTGGCGAACCTCAATTACGCACGGAAATATTATTTGTAATCTGTGTGTTTGCTTTTCGAGTGGACGTACCATTGCGGTAATTATCGTATTATACCATGTGCGTACCCATCTGTGTTTTCATTTAAAATAAGCCTGAATACCGGACGTCAAGACGAGGGGCGGAAGAAGTTTGCCGAGTAATCGTGCGCACCATGCGACCAGCACTTGTCGCGCTGTATCCTTCGCACGTGTGCATATTGTAAATGAAATTGTAGAGTGGTAACAATCAATTCTCCACGCTAAGTATGCCGGTGACTTCCGGTCGGATTCCTGCGGCTTCTAACATGAACACAACGACAAACATTCCCATGATGAACACCAAATTAAACAATACCTCGTGCGAAAATGCCTCAATTAAGTTGTATCGGATCATATATCGGATATCCGTTTTTTGTATCGGATCATGCATCGGATATCCGTTTTTGTATCGGACCATGCATCGGATACAAGTCAATTTTCGCAAGAGTACCCAGTTAAAAATTCAAGTCTTATAAGCTGTGAAGAAATAGTCACGGAATATTTCCGTGATTTCCAACTTGTTTCTTTCTCATTCCAAGGCCGATATATATAACATCAAAGCGAGAACCTTAATCCGTAAGGTTACCGCCGCGGAAGCCGAGAATATTTTCATGTCTGAAAAACTTAAGGTCTCTGCGCAGTTTAGAAACATCAGCGATAATGTCGCCATTTGGTTCATCCACCAAAACCAATCTCAACATCACCCCCATGAGAGCAACGGTACCACAAGCCGGGGCAGCGAACCCTCAATCGCTAAACGGATCATCATGCCCATGTTCCTCGTCAGTGTGGTCTTCTTCGGGATCACCCTCAACCTTGCAGGTGCAGTGGACTTCTTCAAAAACCGTAGGCCCAAGACGCCCCTCAGCATCACCGTCGTCCACCTCTACGCCCTGAACATCCTGCTCGCACTGACCCAGCCCATGATGAACTCCATCAGCAGCTTCTTTCCCGGTCGCTCCGGCTGGTTGTGGGGCAACCGCGTGTGTGACCTCTACCTCCTGGCCAATATCATGCTCAACTGTCTGATCCTCAACTCGCACGGCCTGCTGGCGCTTAACCGCACCTGGGCCATCCTCTCGCCCTTCACCTACCGCAGGTTTGATTCGTTTACACATATTCTATATTACCTTCTATACTTGAAAGAATATTCCAACTTGGGCAAGAACAGAGATTTTCCCTCCCGATCGGAGCTGGTTTTTTTTCAAAAATACATGTACATATATCATGACTTTAAGTTGAGATCTCAGGCTCGAAATCACATCCACGGCTCCAGAAACAATAAGGAAGAAAAACATTCCCGCACCACTTTGTGCTATGGTCCGGGAGTTGATTGATTGATTCATTAGTCATGTTTCTGAAATTTCATTTTTTATCCCAATCACTGTAAAAACATTCGTTTTTTGGAAAACGTTTGGTTCCAAGATTTGTTACACTCGACCACTTCAAATTCGATTTGAAATGGATTGACATCAGCAGAATCTTCTTTGGATGCCAAAGGGCGGAGCTACGGGTCATTTCTGCAATGTCACTCGGAAGCCTAGACTGAAACTAGTCGATAGCTCCGCCCCCTGTTATTCAAAAAAGATTCTGCTGATGTCAATCGATTTCAAATCGAATTTAAAATGGGTGGGTGTAAAAGAAATTTGTTTACTTCGCATAAAATATATCTCCGTGAATATTCAAAGTCACAGAAATTACCAAACCACGCTTAAAGTGTTTTGTATTTATAGTACTTATATTTATTTTAAATATTAAGATGTGAATTACAAAATTTCATTAATGAAATGATGGGACGTCTAAAGAGAAGTGTGTATTTCGGCTCACCCTCCACTTCGTCGATAAATCGGCTCAATCATGGATTTCTCTTTGATTCTCTCTACTATATCCTAGTATACTAGGATATAATACAGAAAATCAAACAATCAAGCACCTGCCATCAAGGAGAAACTAATGGGTGAGCCGATTCATCGACCCAGTAGAGGGTGAGCCGAAATACAGATTTCACCTCATGCTGATTTTTCTTTTATGAATTAAGGTTTTTGTTTCACTACAACACGATGCATTTAAATTTCTATGAGAATGTATTTATTGCTAAATTGAAACCCCGTGAGATTTGAATACCAATCTCTCATCAGGCTCGTCTCCAGAAAACTCTCCCTCCAAGTGATCGCTGGACTCTGGGTCTACGTGGTGCTGCCGGAGTTCCCGTTCTGGCCGATGGACGCAGTCGAGTACCGCAAACCAGTAGAAAAATTCAGCTGCATGATTAACGCCAATGCTCAGCCTGTTTATAATTCCATCGCCCAATTAGTGCACTATACCTTCCCGGTAGGCGTGGTCTGGGTGGCCTTCGTCGTGGTCATCCTCCATAAAATCGGACGGCGATCCAAGCTGACCAGTGTCAATGCGGTCATAGCTAGTGCAAGTGATACTGGCGTCACAGCTGCTATTACTGCTGGCACTCATGCTAGGAGGGAGCAGGTTCCATGCAGTGTCATTATCGGACCGGGGAGGAAGACGGCGAAAGAGCGGGAAGCGCGGAGCTTCGTGGTGCTCACCATCCTGACGGTGGGCGTGACGGTGTGCTACGGGCCGCATACAGTGTTCGCGGCGTTGCGCAACTTCGCGGTCAGCATTGAGGAGAGTCCGAGCTTCAGGCAGACAGTCGGGATCATGGTGTCCTGTCAGGTGGTGCTCGATCCGGTCCTGCTGATTTGGACGCTGCGAAATGCGAATTGCAGAAAGAAAACAGGCGCAATAGAACACTGAAAGGCGGGTCCGCTTTTTAAAGATTCAAGACCGATGACTGCACTGCCGTGAAAACAGTAATTCACTTTTAGCTCAGACATATTTGTGGGATGTTAATTTATTAGACGATTGTTTTACAGCTGTCGTCGCCGGGCTAATAAGGAATCGGAAAGGCACTTGAAATCCAAAAATTTGCAATTAAATATAGGCGGACGACAGTTTAGTCCCAAGTGTACGAACCATACCCCATCAGAGTGTACGGAATCGATATTATCCCCACCATTCCCCACACTAACAAACTAACCTTGATATGAAATTGGTATGCAATAAACTACCGACTCCACTTTTCGGTTTTAAAACTAACCTCTTTGTCTGTCTGCTGCCTGATTAGCTACCTGCTGCATGCTGAGCCTGGCTGCCTACTTTTCTGTCTGTCTGTCTGACTGATTGACTGACTGTCTGTCTGTCTGACTGACTGACTGACTGTCTGTCTGTCTGCCTGTCTGTCTGCCTGTCTGTCTGCCTGCCTGTCTGCCTGCCTGTCTGCCTGTCTGTCTGTCTGTCTGTCTGTCTGTCTGTATGAGTGCCTAAAGGCAGTAAATAGCTTAGCTAAATTCTTTCGAGTACTCCAGGGGTCGCAGCAGATCACTGTGTCTAACGGTCAGTAGAACTCAATTAGTGGGGCTTTACATAAATGACACCTAACGCTATAATCCCAAGCCGAACAAGCAGACAAGCGAGCAAACCGCAGGCACTTCCTGATTCGCAGATTCAGCAGAGGGCAGACACGAGATGGACCAAAATTTTGCAAGTCAAAGTACAGGATTCCATCAGAATATCGCAGCCGATAAAATTAGCTCTCGCGGCATAAAATCAAAATCCTAAAACCCGAAGTACCATGAAGGGACACAACTATAGATAAAAGAAAAACCATAAATCAAGGACCTGTTCCATATAATATGCCTAGCGGTTAGACACAATCATCGACATTGAAAAAAGAACAATTGAACAGAGTCTCGTCTCCGAGATCAACGCTTCTTCTTCTCGGCGTCTTTCTGCTGCGAATAGTCGTAGAATCCGTGGCCGCTTTTCCGGCCAAACTTTCCCTCCCTGACCATTTTGTCGATCAAGCCGGACGGCTGGAAGACGGGATTGGTGGGGTCGGCCTTGTGCCATCCTACCGTGGACAAAATACGAGTATGAATTGCCGGAAATAAAGTAGGGAGTACGTGTTCTGCAAGATGTACCATCTATAATGTGCTTGCCGAGATCAACCCCGGTGAAATCCATCAGAGCCAGAGGACCGATTTTGTAGCCGGCGCCCAACTGCATTGCGGTGTCAATGTCGGCAGGAGTTGCATCACCGCGTTCCACCATGCGGACGGCTTCACACATGTAGGGTATCAACAGTCGGTTGACAATGAAACCGGGTGTGTCCTGAAGTAAATACAAGACATTTCTGTCTGTCTGTCTGCCTGTCTGTCTGCCTACCTGTCTGCCTACCTGTCTGCCTGTCTGTCTGTCTGTTTGTCTGTTTGTCTGTTTGTCTGCCTGTTTTTCTGCCTGTCTGTCTGTCCGTCCGTCAGTATGTCCGTCAGTTCGTCCGTTTGTCTGTCCATCTTCTTGTCTGAAACTCGATCAGTCTTCTGGTTAACCTGTTTTTGAGGCTATGTGCTTGAATGCGTGTCTTTCGATTTCCCTCAACGGTCTATAATCGTTTTCGCCAACTGCTGGACGCAGAATATAATGTAGAAGAAAGACGAACCTTGCAGGCTACAGGAGCTTTGCCGATAGTTTTTGCAAATTCCATCATGCTGTCAAAAGTATCATCGCTTGTTTGGTCAATCCGAATAACCTGAAGAGAAAAAGAAACAGACGGAGTTACCAAATCACCATCGAGAGCGTCAAAAATACATCCAAAGGTACCGACAGTCACGTTCAGGCGGGGCGAAAGGCCGACCAATCAACAGACCTTCACATATAGAGAAAATTAGATAAAAAACAGACAAGTAGACGTATAGACAGACGGGCAGACAGACAGACAGACAGACAGACACAGAGACATACAGAAAGACATATACACAGACAGAGAGAAAGAGATCCAGAGAGACAAAGAGACATAGAGAGAGACATACAGACAGAGAGACATACAGACAGAGAGACATACAGACAGAGAGACAGACAGAGAGACAGACATAGAGACAGACAAAGAGACAGAGAGACAGAGAGACAGAATACAGACAGACAATGTCTGAGCCAACTAGAACTGATGCTCCCCATGATAACCCACCTCAAGCAGCTTCATCATCGGTACCTATAGAAAAGTGAACTTAGTTAGATGCATTGTATCGGGAGAAGAAAATTATGCCAACTAGCGATTAAGTGATATTCTGAAACCAATGAGCAAACATACTGGACTGAAAAAATGTAAGCCTCCGAAACGGTCCCTCCGAGAGGTTGACGCAGCGATTGCCCCAATCGATAGCGACGAGGTGTTGCTTGCGAAGATGGTGTGGCTAAAAACAGCGAATTTCTTTAACTACTTTCATAAAAAAACCGGTGTCCATGCTGGACAAAACCATTGTCTTTCACGCATAACTTGCAAAAACACTATCTGGCACATCGACTTTGCGTCCCCCGACATTTTGTCCCTTTTATGTGTCCCGCCCGACTCTCTGTCCCGCCCAACTCTCTGTCCCTGACGTTGTGGCCGTAGACATTGTGTCCTCGCAGACATTATGACCAGGGGGATTGAGTGTCTCCAGACATCCTGGCCGTGGATATTCTGTCCTCACAGAAATTGTGACCAAGTGGCGAGATTGTCCCCAGACATTCTGGCCGTGAAAATTCTGTCTAGGCGGAGAGACTGTCGCCAGACACTCTTTCTCTACAGACATTGTGGCCTGGTGAAGAAACTGCCTCTAGACAGTCTGGTTGTGCATATAATGGCCTCAGACAAATTCGCTCTGATCTGGTCTATCACTTCGAGGTGGAGCTCATTTTTATTTTTAGCAATATTTTTCATGTTCAATATTACTATGGGCGCAAAGAAGTCCGTTAAGGACATAATGTGTGGAAAGACACAATGTCTGGCGGACAGGACATAATATCGAGGGAGAATACCGAGGGACACAACGTCTGCGCACCCACTATCTTCCCCTAAACTATTCTTCGATTAAGTTAATTTCGTTACAATTTCACTAATATTCTCTTTTTCAAACTCACAGAGTGAAAAGTTATTGCTTTACAGTTTTAAGATGGCAATCAAAGTGAACCGAATCAAAATGAATCAATCCACTAATCAAGCAGCGATCAGTGAATTACTATACTTAGTCCCGTCCTTGAAATGAAACCGTTTGTCAAATCAAAGTCACGGTATTACTAACTAATTAATCAATTAAACTTACTTTGCAGCGACTACATCCAGTCGATGGAACAAATCGCGTTTCACCTCCAGATTCTCAACAATAGCTAACAAAAGTACAAATCATGCTGATAACCCGTAAATCAAAACCTCCAACAAGTGTTGTTTGAATAGATTCAAAAGATGATTTTAAATGGCTCAAAAAAGGCTTTCGACTTCAAATAAAATGTTTTACTTATTTAAATTCACAAAAATAGGAATCGGTATCTAAAAGCATTTTTTCATTTTAAATCACTAAATTTACTTTAAATATTATGGCGTTTATTTAAATCTCATTTTAAATGCCGAGCCAAATTTGTTTTTGCTTATTTTAAAATTCGAAAACATCATGTAATCAATCAATCAATCAATCAATCAATCAATCAATCAATCAAGCCACCAAACGTCACAGCCAACCTTCAATGATGATATCCGCCTGCCCGGCCGGCACACACGGATCCGTGTGGCACCTTATCTTCCCCATCGTCTCCTGCACATGCGTTTGCGCCTTCTACAGCACAAATAAACACAATTTCCAGAAAAGTCCACGCAGATTTGAGTGGGAAAAATAATAAAGCCACCTGTTTGTCATCGGGAAACTGCTTCTTCGCAAACTTCCCCATCGAATCCTTGATCTGCTCCTTCGCACGTTCCAGTGCGTCCGAAGACTGATCTACCAGGTGGACGTTCATTCCAGCGGCTGCGGCCACCTGTCATGGAGGAGGCAAAAAGAATTAAAAAGAATTAAATTTGCAATCAATCAATCAATCGACTGGTATGAATCAGTCGTCAATTCGTCAATCAATCAATCAACTGGTGTAAATAAGTCGTTAATTATTAACTAATCAACCAATCAACGCTGTATTCACCTGGGCGATACCTGCGCCCATTAGGCCGGATCCGACAATCATGACATCCTTGATTTTGGAGATCTTTCGGCTGGAGATGTTCCGGACGGATGAGTGGATCACGCTGGCCAGCATGTTGAGAAATGAAAACTGAGTCAAAATAGACGCGAGAAATTTGGCTGTAACACCGTTGCAGGAATGTGGGATGACGGAGCAAGCAAACAGCTGATGTATTACGATCTTTGGATCGTCAACGGCGGTGACTGACGTGACGTTGTAATTGCAATGCGCTTTCCATTTCCAAGCAAACGGAATGTGAGTGGAATTGAAATTCGCATTTCCAATACGTATTACTATTGTACAAATGGAATGGAAATGGAAATGAAATTGGTAAATTTCGTTCCATCATAATTCCAATTGCGCTGTTATACCAGAATTCCACTTCAATTCCACTTCAATTCCATTCCATCAACACACGGACTCAAAACGCAATTTCGAATTTTCAATAGCATTCGGCTGATTTTTTGCCTCCTCACCTTGCTCACAATGTCTTCGGAGCCCCCTATTGACCGCGATGCCGTTTGGCATCGCCTCCGCGAACTAACCGACGCGCGGAAAAGCATCGTCCCCGCGTGGGTCGAGCACAAATCCGACGCGGGGGAAGTTTACTTCTACAACGCCGAGACGCAAGCCTCCGTGTGGGAGAAACCCGCGGAACTCCAGACCGCCGGGGAGATTGTCCTCGCCGAGTCCACCTGGAAGGAGTACAAGGACCCCGAGGGCCGCGTCTACTTCCACGACGCCACGTCGGGCAAGACGGCCTGGGATCCTCCGGAGTCGCTGCTGGAATTAAAAGGTACCACTTCACATCCCACCGTCCCGTTCCTTTAATGTTTTGAAATATTTTAACTTACTTTGTAAGAGCGGAATTTTGTGGAAAATTCAATAACAAACGGCGAGAGGGCTAGAGTGATGTGGAGGGTTGAAATTTGAATCCAATCAATCAATCAAGCTCCCACCTTACAACGGCATCGATTTTCGTTTATGTTTTGTCGATTGATTGGTTGATTGAATCGTTGATTGATTGGTTCGTTGAATAAGACGACTTCAATCCATCAACCAATATTCCTCACGCTGATTCAGGAGATAGCTGAGTAATTGGTTTGACAATCAGTTAATCCAAGAACACTGCGTCGTGTGGAGTATAGGAGGGTTTTTAAGCGTGGCTGCTTTGTCAAGGATCGATCAGTTGATTTAACTGTTGAGTGACCGCTTCTTTTTTCTTTTCCGCAGCACTGATCGAGGAATTCAACGCCAGCCGGACTGATCCGAACTCCGCACCGGTAAATGGCGCGGCCGGTCGAAGGGCCGTCTCGGAGGACGGCTCCGTCAACGAGGAGTCCAATGCGAGCTCGGCGACCCCGACCGCTGACAGAATCTCGAGGACGTCTCCCGAGCGGGGTGAAGTGCTGGCGAAAGAGTCCACACCGGCAAGGGAACCCACCGAGGAACGACAGATGGACGTATTTGCCATCAAGGATATCAATGGGATTGATAAGAAAGAGGCGGCTGAGGCGTTCCGGAAGTTCCTCGATGAGAAGAACGTCCCGTCCAATATCAACTGGGAGAATTGCGTGAAAATCATTCAGTCGGACAAGCGGTTTGACGTGTGGAAAAAGTTCTCCGACCGGAAGCAGGCGTTTAACCAGTACAAAATTCAGAAACAGGTATGAGAAATGCTGTCTCAAAATTCGAATGTCGGGGAAGGTTTTAATTTTTTTGTTGACGACTGAGCCAATCAACCAATCAATCAACGGCCGCTTATCACAACTGGTCGAAACAAAATTATAAATTTAATTTTTTATGTCTTGGCATACGCTGGTCTGGTTTAAGTTTTGCTCTTGTGTGATTTCAGAAACAAGAGAAGGAAGATCAGCGGAAGCGACAAGAGAAAGCTCGGGAGATGTTTGAGAAGATGCTCCTGGCGACGGATAAAATCTCCTACTCCACGCCGTACCGTGATGCCGATCGGGTGTTCGCCACCGATAAAGTCTGGCGTGGCGTGGCTGAACGCGAGCGGGAGAGTCTCTACGAGGACGTCATGATTGTGGTGGAAAAGCGGGAGAAGGAGCAGGCGGAAAAGGATCGCGACGAGAGTATGGAAAAACTCTGCGACATCCTCAACAATCTTCACGAGGTAAATGAAGAAGCAGTCACAAGGCTGACTGGCGTCCAGGCACTTGGATTGAAAGAGATATAGACGAAAAAAATTAAAAGAAAAGGGTTTAAAATCACCTGAACAGATAACGGGCAGACAGACAGACTGACTGTCAGACTGTCAGACTGTCAGACTGTCAGACTGTCAGAGACAGAACAAAAAGACAGCAGACGTAAAGCTAAGCATGTAGACAACCAAGTTGGCAGGGAGGAAGGCAGGTAGGCGGGACAGACAGACATACAGACAGAAAGACAGACAGAAAGACAGACTGTTTGTCTGTCTGTCCGTCTTTCTGTCTGTATGTCTATACAGACAGAAAGACGGACAGACAGACAAACATCACTAATTGTGCTTCCTTTTCAGGTGACATATCGAACGACCTGGGTCGAATGCCAGAAGTACCTCGCCGAATGCAGCGCCTTTATGAGTGATCCAGTGGTGAAGAAGATCAACAAACTCGACGCGCTTAAAGTATTCATGGACCACATTATTAAACTGGAAAAGGAGCATGATGAGGAGGTGCGTAACGAAAAACGACAGCGTAAACGGGCGCATCGGAAACATCGGGAAGCCTATCAGGTTCTGCTGGATGAGCTGTCGCGGCAGGGGATTATCTCATCAATGGCCAAGTGGAAGGCCGTTTTTCCCATCATCCGCAATGACAACCGGTTTCTCAATATGCAGGTATCTATGTCTTGCTATTCACCCTGTTTCCCCTCTGTCTGCCTGCCGACTCATTTATGGTTTTGGATTTGTCTTTGGGTTTTTTACTAACCGAGTTGTCTGTTTGTCTGTCTGTCTGTCTGTCTGTCTGTCTGCTTTTCTGTCTCCTTTTCTGGTTCTATATTTGACTCTCGTGCTGTTCGACTACCGAGTTGGCTGTATGTCTGTCTGCCTATGTGCTAAGCTGTTTGCATTCTGTTAACTTAGCTGCCTGCTCGCCTAGCTGTCTTTCTGGCTCCTTTTTTGTCAATTATGCATCTGTTTTTAAATATCCTGTTGTTTTTTCCCAATTTGTTTATTTGTCTGTCTGCCTACCTGCCCTTGGAAGTAAGTCTTGGTCTATCTGTCGGTCGGTCTGTCTACCTGTCTCTCTGCCTGTCTGTTTGTCTTCTGACGACATTGTATGTAATTCTATCGGTCTTTTTTCTTTCAGGAGCAGTTCGGCTCAAACGCTCTTGATCTCTTCAAACTCTACGTCAAGGACCTCCAGAACCGCTACACCACAGACCTCGACATGGTGTTGACCATCATCAAGGCGCAGTCCTTCGCCATCACCTCTAAAACCGAGTTCTCCGACTTTCTCCGCGTCCTCCACAAGGACGATCGCTGCCTCGCCTTGGACCGTGGCAACATTAAGATGGCATTTGACGCTCTCCGTGCCACCGCCATGCAAGAAGACAAGGGCAGGGAGGAAGAGCTGCGTCGGGCGCAGGAAAAGGAGGTGCGAGCAGCCTTTCTTAACCGTTGTTTAAATTAAATAGTTGTTGATTTAGTGTCATTAATTTTAATTTTATTATATCTGCTTTGAGAATGACATCAAATATTAGATTCAAATCGCTGGTCGCCTAATGCGAAGTTAATTTCAAATTTATAGGCCCGTCAGAAAGAGGCACTGGAGAAGGCTTTCACGCAGATGCTGAAGGATTCCAAAATGACATTCGCCGCGACAGACAAGTGGCTGTCGGTGCATGACAAGTTTGCCGGGAAGTCAGCCTACCAGGCGATTCGCGACGAGGAAGACCGGATCCGGCTGTTTCACGCTTATGTCGCCAAGGGCCAGACCGTCTCGTCTGGGTCCAGCGGGGAGAAAGATAAGTCCAGTCGGAAAAAGAGTAAGCGCGACAAGGAGCGGAAGGAGAAGGAAAAGGAACGGGATAAGGAAAAAGACAGGGAAAAGGAGAGAAATTCGGATCGGAGAAAGAGGCAGGCCTCACCACCGGCGGAGGAAGAGTCATCCAAAGGGTGAGTCTTTTTATAAACTGACAATTAATCAAGAGACAGATCCATGAATGGACATGCAGGCAACTTGTCACATACGAGGTGCGTACAGCCACACACCAAGATATATGAGCAAACACTCAGGCAGGCAGCCAGACAAGCAGACAAATCAAGATCTGTGCCAGCAAGCAGACAGTTAGAGCAGTCAGACAGGCAGACAAACTGACGAACAGACAAAGATCCAGATAGTCCATTAAGGATATGACGAACAAAGTGATTAATACGCAACAGACAGTCGGACATATGCAATAATGGACAGACCGACAGACAGACAGGCGGACAGACAGACAGACAGACAGACAGACAGACAGACAGACAGACGTCGCACACAGTGAAATAGTTAAATGGCAAGGGTGAAATGAAATGTACAGTGTATCAGATAAATATCGTAACCTTTGTCTGTCTCACAGGTCCCGCAGCCATCACAGGAAGCGTCCCGCCACGCCCAGCGACGACGAGGAAGTGGCCGATTCCAAATCCTTGCCGAAAAAGAAGAAGCGCCATCACCGTTCACCCGAAGCGTCTCGCGACAAGGAACGCAGTCGTAGGAGGGATGAACCTGCACGGCGAGACGACAAGGAAAGGGGCAGCAGCAAACGCGGTGTCGACAAGGTGGTAGAAGCCAAGGCCGAGAAGCTCGCTCAAGAACTCTCCGAGGATGAGCTGGAGAACCAACGGAAATTACTGATGAAACAGTTGGGTATTATGTAGTAACTTGAATCGTCCTGATCACATTCGTCGCTGTTGTTGTTTTTAAACGAGTCGTTTTTTGGCACATTGCACGTTCAATTCCTGGCTAAATTTCGCGATTTTTTCGTTCAACCTTATCCACACACGATTAATGAAAATATCCTTCTTTCTCACATGGGCAGCTTGTAGCGTTGCACATGTTTCCCCCTTCCTTGCGCCCTGCGTTGTTGGGTCTGTGGGTTTGCTTTGTTTGAGAAATAATACATTTTCCAGGAAGTCTGAGATTGCCTTGATCGAACACGTTTCAGGAGGTGCGGAAACAGTTGAGGCTAAAATTGATCAGTATCACCGAGCAACTGTCTTGTCGTGTTGTCAGAACTCTTTGCCGTCCCGTGCGCTCGCCGTGCATTATTCCGTTTAGTGTATGCTTCAGGGAAAATCCTTTCGGACGACATGGCTAAAGCGGAAAATGCAGACATTTTATTTTTCAGTGAGATCGAAAGCTACATTGAGAATCTGGCGCTACACCAGCTTGAAGATATTGGAAATCTCAGGTATACTCGCATAGTACTGCGTGCTACGTAGTGATCAACTTTTAGTAGATGAAAGGGCGAACATGAGAGTAAAATCGACAAGCAGTGGAGGAAAATCAGAACATGGTAACGGAGGCAGGCAGGCAAACCATTATGTAGACAGACTCCGTCAGACAAACATTTCAAACATTGGTGCTGCGAATAAGTATTTAGAAATGTAGACAGTGACATGCAGGCAGGCAGGCAGACAAACAGGCAGACAAGCCAGACCAGAAAGACGGACAAGCGGACAGAGACAGACGAACAGACAGACAGACAGACAGACAGACAGACAAACAGACTGATATACTGTTTTGTCTGAAAGGCCGATGATAAATGGTAAGGAAATACTCTAACGCTAACCGACTCGTGCCCTATTCCAAACTTTCGAGGGAATATGGCACTGGTACTCCAATATCACTACCGATTCTATTTTTTAGATGGTTCAATCAACACGAAATGTTGGAGAAGCTCAATCTACAAGCATTATGCGAAGTGAAGATGCGGAAGGAGGAAGTGGTTTGCGATCGCTTCCTCTTTTTCGAAAAGGTTTGTTGCGATGATGACCAGAATCTGCATTTGTGTCGGCGTGCTAGGCCTTCTTCTTCTGTGGAGTCGACTCGTTTGCAAGAGTGCAATAATCATGTTGCTTGTCCCCGCTAGGCATCTCTTCTGGTGGAGATCTTAGTAGCACAAAGCATATGGACCAAAAAAGTGTTCCCACACATCTTGACCTTTATGCGGCAGACCTCGCAAGCTTTTCCCACTTACATGGTGGTAAGATTCCAATTACAATAGTAAAATATTTTGCAGAAAAATCGTCACACAAATTCTCATTAATAGTAGCTGTTCCACACGGTCACGGCGGCCAGCCTTTTGGAGACCCTCACCTATAGCGAATCTTTTTGTCAAGCTTTAGATGATTCCGCAATGGATCTCATAGAGTTCTGCCACACTTGCATTGGTGACCAAATCGAAAGGTCAGAGGAGGAATGTCTTCTGTGTGTCTGTCATTCTCTGTGTCTGTCTGTCTGTCTGTCTGTC